>APFE031018063.1:0-21023 GCA_000404065.3 Pinus taeda
ACAAGTGCTCGATCTTTTTGTGTAATAATCCCTCAAGTCCAAAAATATTAAAATCTAGAGGAGGGATAGCACTTCCGATGACTTTAACGAGCCGGAGAGGCTAATCACTCGGCAATCTTTTCATATTTTACGATTCAGTTGAAAAGAGCTTAAAGGAGACTCGTTTTTTGAGGAACAAGGGATGATTTCGGGTAGCAGTTGATTCCAGGTAAGGTTTGGAATTTTCCAATCACGGTGGTGTCACAAGGATGGCTAATAGAATCACTCTTCGAAAATGTTCCTCGAAAGGGTAAACAATCAAGTGGAGGTGAATGATCGGCTAAAAATAGAGTGGAGGTGATGATGAGAACACGACCAAGGCTCAAAAGCTGAAGATAAGGCATTCACAATGGTTATTTACCTGTTCATTTTTTAATGAGCTTAAACACTGGGGGAAACATTTTCTCATTGCTTATGTTTATTTTTTAACGAGCTTGAATTCTACGTTAAAATTGGTTGTGATAATGGTCATTGATTCTTTGATTCACCATTAGCATTTTGTTCTTTCAAAGATTGTACTACCTGCTCAACTACTTCATCAAACTGATTAGAAATGAAAGTATATGCTTGATAAATGAGTTAAGAACACTAATATCTTACTTGAATTACGTGAATGGTAATTTAAAAGTGACTTTTACCTTTCATTTTACCATTTCATTTGAACTTGGTTTGTTGGAGCTCTGGAGGTGCTTTTTCCCCCCTAATTTTTACTTGCTAATTCTGGGAGATTCTGTGGACGATTCTTGACGCCGTCTGGACCAGGTAAGAGCTAAACTTGTGCTCTTCAATTGCATTATTTTCTTTTTGAATTATGAGCCTGTTTCCTTGCTTTGTTGAGCCTCTGGGGTTTGAACAACTCGCCCTCGCTCCATCGCACCCTTCCTTAATCAAAAGGTACGATGCATACTGACCTTCTCACTAGCTAGTCAGTATGCATCGCTCCCAGTACACTGCTGGGGTGCGATGGGCGCAAGGAGGAAATGGCTTTTTATCTTATAAAAGAATTTAGAAAATGAAAATGAACAAAATATGAAAATATGTTTTAAATTCATTCTGATAATCACACTCTTGATTGGATGGGACAATGGACAATTACATGGTTAAAAGGTATCACTGTCGAGACTATAAACGTTTGTTGGCAACAGAGGCTCTACCTATGAAATTGATTCTCCCCAAAAAGGCTTGGACCTCTTTCTTATTTCTTGGTAGAGGGATATGATTGATAGCTTTGACTCATGTAGGATTGATTTTCACTTAAAGATATGTAGGGGGATATGTGTCCTAGTAGCTTCCCCTCACTTAGGGTGAACTGAGATTTCTTGGGATTCAAAGAAAGACCATACCTCCTGCATTTATCAAAGGTGAGATTCAAGTGGAGGATGGGTTCTTCATAGGTATTAGAAAAGAATGTGATATCATCCAAATATACCACTATGAACATGTCTTTCTCCCTGTTGTGCTTCGCAAACAACCCCCCATTTCATATTATTTTTAATTAAAAAAAGCATTAAAATATGAAATAGGGCCCTCTCAAAATAAAATTGATGTCAAAACTCTTGCTTTCTAAAAATCCGACAAATCAATGGAGCGCTTTATAAAAACACCCTTTAAAGCAATATCCCTTTAAAAAATGGAAATAAAGCAAAGATGTGTTTATTGTGATAAAGCGATTGCAAGATCGCATATCGCAATACATAAAGGATGCATCACACGACCAAAAGGCTTCCCCCGATGCGATAAAGCTATCGACGATATCGCAATCGGCAAAATCCCTTGTGCACCACTAATGCGCCCCTTGTTGAAACCCCGATGCGATAAAGCTATCGGCGATATCGCAATCGGAAAGTCCCCCTATACTGCAGGCATTGCACACATCCCTTTCACCGATGCGATATCGCAATCGGCGATCGGCGGCTCCCCCTGTTTAACCCTTAATTCGCATATGCCTTTCGCCGATGCGATATCGCAATCGGCGATCGGCAATATCCAAAACATTGTTAAAACTAGCCATGCGCCCCCGCCCGATGTGATGCGATAAGGCACAGTTCTCAACAAAAAGCCGTTAAAGTGATTGGAAAGCCCGAATTAATGACAATTAATGCATAATCATTCCCGCTCGGCCGCCAGTACGCCCATTGCATGATTTGAGTAATCTTTCGACCACATATTGGAATAATGAACATTTATAAGGTGGCAAGTTTTATACGGTCCCTTAAATGAATTTATACCCTCAGATCTGCTTATAGATCGTCTCCACGCCGTTCTAATAAAAGAAAAATATATCAACGTTCTTCTTCTATTTTACTATCAACTGTGAGTTTCATTGTTATCTCTGTGTTACGCCCAAAATCGCCTCTCTGTGCAGAATACAGTTTTTTCAAAGCAATGCGGGCATAATGGGTAAAAATTCAAAGAAAGTTGCAGGTGTTATCAATCCACCAGCTGCGCCACAAGCAGTAGTAAACAGTAAGAAGGGTTTGATATCCTACACGACGTGCGCGGGCCTTTCCAGAACAACTTGGCAAGGAACTTATGATTTGTTAGAAGCCGAGAAGCCGAAGCAGGTGGTAGAAGAAGCTACCGCAGATTCATCGAAAAAATCAGAGTGCACTCTCAAAGACTTGGCCGATTCCTTCCTCCATAGGATAGCGGCAAGGGAGCAAATGCTCCCATACACCGATGTTATCAAATGGGCAATTGAAGAAATTCCCATTACAGACAGAACTTTCGTCGCAAAGGATGGAAGGATTTTCGGGTCATTTAAGCCAGAAGATCTGAGGCAAATGTATCATTTGCCTAAGCCAGAGAAAGTATACAATAGCGCATTTCTGGAGAAATTCGCAAGTGAGAATGAGATCGAGTCCGAACCCATCAAAGATTGGAGGCAGAATCCAAATAAGCACAAGCATGAATCCTCCGGTAAGTACTCAGTCGACTCCTTGTGTTCTCCTTATTGCTATGCCGCTATAATGATGTGTAGATTATGGGGTTTGCACGATTCTACCATTTTTACCATTGAAATGGTTCCCCTCATGGAGGCGGCAATCAACAGTTGGATTATGGATTGGGCTACTATCCTTTCGGATAAGCTTGCACTGGCTGTTAGTGAATGTAGGAATAAAACCAGAGTTACCGAGAGAATAATTCCTCCATTCTACTACAACGCTTATATTTTAGATACCTTGTGTTTTAATTCGGAATTCCCTATTCTTGGTTGGAGGTGGACCGCACAGGACCCCTCACCCATCCATATTTACCATCTTAAAATGTGGAAGTCATCCCACAAGAATCACTTGTATCAAATTTGTAATGGTTTCATGGTTCCTGTCTATTATGCCATTTTTGATAAGCCTATTCCAAGGATCTCCTACTTAGCCTCTTTTGACTTGCCAGCAGTGGGTAGTTGGTTTGGGGAAGAATATTTTACGTATGTTAGAATCTATGGCAGCCAAGCCAATCCCCATGTCCTCCCCTTATATGTCCCTGACAAACTGCTAGCAAGGGAAATTGCATACCAAATTACAACTAAGAGTACCACACAGACTCTTAAGCAGGAGAAGAAAAGGGGCTGGCCAACTTTTCCTTTCAGATGTGGAGTCTTTACCCTGCATGATTTAAAACATGCAGAAAAAGAAGCCTTGAAAATTCAAGCTATAAATCTTCCTATAATCCCGAATAGAGCATATGATCCAAACAGATATGCATATTCCGCTCTCGAACATGCCAAATTATCAACATTTGAGCATAAAGAAGATATATTCGATGATGTTTTTGCTTCAGCTCAATCAATAGGTCATGCTAAAGAGCTTGCCAGGAGAAGATATAATGACGAAGGGTTATCTGAGTTTAATAAGCTCAGGGAGCAGAGGTTGCAAACTCTGCCCCTAGACTTATTAATGCCGACCCAAGCATCATCAAGCGAGCCTGGCCAACAACAAAAGAAGGATCCCCCTGCTGCAGTGAAGACCAAAAACAGTGAGCAGGAGGAACAACAGAAGAAAAACCAAGAGGAGAAGCTGAAAAGAGAACAACAAGAGCGTTTAAGGAAGGAACAAGAAGAACTCTTAAAGAAAGAGCAGGCAGAACGCTTAAGGAAAGAAGAGGAAGATAGACAGAGAAAAGAGCAGGAAGAAAACCAGTGAAAGAAGCAGGCAGAGATGCGACAGAAGGAATAGGAGCAGCAAGAGAAGGAAAAACAAGAACAACTGTTAAAGGAGTCACAGTCCAAACAAACCACCACCGATACTAACAAGGGTGTCGTCACAGACCCTAAGCTGCAAAAGGAATGGCAACATTTCAGTACCATAATCGGTGGAGGAAAGGATTCACAGAATACTGATACTCCTAAAAGCAGTAGTGTACAGAAGGAAAACTCATCTCAGGCTTTGAGCGAAGCCAGCGGCCCACCTAAAACTATGAATGTGGAAATAATCCCAAAAGGTCCTAGCGACCAAATCACTCTCCAAGTAGAAGACATCCCTCCGTTAAACGTCTTTTACAGCCCAAGGCACAGAGCCGTGGTAAAGCGATCAAGAAAGAGGCAAAGGCTTGATCAACCTTCCCTCTTTCCCGACCAAACAATCATGGGAAATGTAGTATGGAAAGAGAAACTGGATCCCTTTGATGATCTGACCAAGCTGTCACAATATGCCGGAGCTTATTCAGCTGCCACCATCGAAAAGGCATCAGAGGTAAGTCTTTTATTAAAGACTAAAGACCAGGAAATTTCCACGTTGCAAGCGGAATTAGCGGATGTTAGACAAAGGGCAATACAAGCCGAGGGGCAATTAGCGGAGCAACAACAACAGACAATACATACAAGTGAACAGCTAGAGGAACAACAAAAAATAAATAGCCAGTTGATGCAGCAATGGGAGGAGGAGGAACAGAGGATTAACCAGGCAGCCATCCAGAGACAAAGTGAATTAACAGAGGCTTTGGAGCAACTAAAAGTGGCAAATCAGCAATCTTTGAAGACTAAGGATGAGCATATCGCTCAAATTACAGCACAGTTAGAGACTAGCAAGGGAGATTCGCAGATAAAAGAATTCAAAAAGGAGGCGATGTTAATCAACAAGGCGCTTATAGCGCAAGTTAAAATCCTGGCTCAATCCCTCTCTCAAGCGGAACCACTCTGCGAGTTAGCTACAACTGTAAATGAGCAGGTAGAAAAGGCAAGAGACGACTTGAATCAAGCCGAAGAAGATATCACAACCTACCTGGAATGGCAAGATTCGAAGTCACGAAAGGAATCCAATTTTCCTAGGATACTTGAGGTCCATAAAAACATATTGTTTACAGAATGGCAGACACAGGTATTAAAGGCAGAAAGGGCAGCATCAAGATCTGCATTAACTGCTGGTAATTTGGTTGATCTGGTAAATGACACTCTCTATCTGGCAAATATGATTTCCCAATGCATGCCCGGGAAAATTACTACAAAAAACACATTAGAGCAGACGTGCTACCCAGATTTAGAGAGCAAAGCGAGGTCAATTACCGGGGTCGACACTTTAAACATAGAAACATATTGGCGGTTCCTTATCAAGCCTCATGAACAACGATCTGCCCTCAAGTGCTTAACCGATGCCGTTCAATGTATGATCCCCGATATCCAGGACTCCACCTACGCGGCCCAACTCAGCTCCCGGCTCAACAAACCTCCTGAAATTGAGCCGATGCTCGCCATCAATCAACTCAGGTTCAAAGGGAAACAACCGACTGAATGACTCATCCTCCAACTCCTCAGATCAACAGCAGAAATAGCAATCAGAAGTTATTGACATCAGCTTAGTTAGCTTTTCTGTTTTGTAGATATTTAGATTAGGATAGTATTTATAGACCCTTTCATGTTTTTAGAAAAGTTCGTAAAATTTTGTAATAGACTTAACAGACTGAAGTTTGCACTATTGTGCTTCAGCCTCTATTCTTTTATGAAACTCGACCAGTTGCTTTTACTTTAATGAAGAAATTTCTTGATCTAATTGTGCACTACTGTCATTGATTGAGAAACGTTTATGCGTTGAGGCAAAAGCTAAACATAGCGATTCATATCGGAAGTGGCTTACTATTCAAATGGTATTTCTATCTTTTGTTTGAATTCATTTTATGTATGTGAATTCGCTGTGTAATTATTCCTGCTATCGTTAATTATATGCATGCGCAACAACAGGAAATCTTCCTCATTCCACTATTGGATGCTTAGATGATATGCCTTATTTTTAATCATGTATGCGTTAATGGTATGAATGCATAGAGTGTAGTAGTATCGCTCTAATCGCTGCGCCTAACTATTTAGGTACAACAATCTTGAATAATTTAATATCTATGTCCTGAGAATGCAGTCATCTATATAATTGTATTTTTGGGTATAGAGCATCAAAAGCTACGCTTTAGAGCTCAAATAGACTCTCGGGATAGTTTTATTTACTTATATTTCTGTCAATAGTTTTAGTCATCCGCCTATCACTATTGTTATCTACAAAGTATTCATTCATCCCATTTATCTATTTCTGGGAAACTGGTCCCATTACCCCCAGTCGAAGCCACTATCCCAAACGGAAAAGGAGCTGCACTAAGGTCCGGACCGGGTGGTTTCCCCCAATGTTGGTGCAGCAATTTTCGAGGCATCAACATTTTTGGCGCTAGAAGGAGGGCCGACTATGAATGGCAAGCAAACCTAAACCCACAAGCCATTCTAAGAGTAATTCTCCCTCCAATTCTCCTAGTCATTCTCGATCGCATGCTGGTTCTCCAACGCGCGATCAAGAAGATCAGGAATCAACTACCACTGCTCACACCCACCATACTTCAGAAAAATTGAGTCTTGAATCCCCTGAAGTCCAGTCTCTTATCCATAAACTTCAGACCTTCTCGATTTCGCCACAGAGATCTGAGGTATCACAAAGCAGTGCGACTTCGCAGTTCAATCTATCTCATCCACTTACCAGACTTCAAAGTGGGAAACTTGGTATCGAACCCATCGAGTTCCCTTTGCCCGAAAGGAAAAGGGCCAAGAAACACACTGAAGAGTCTGATAGTGGGGAACTTTCATCCACATCATCCATTTCATCTCCTCATCTGCAAAGTCAACAACCCACTCCTCCATTACATATTGTTGTCCATCAGGGAACAGAAGCCTCAGCACCTCAATCTGCTCACCCCTCAATATCATCTATTTCCCATACATCTGGAACCCCAATAGTAGTATCAACCGCTGGTACTATTACAATGGTAGATCCATGGACCAGACCCGACGCGGTCAATATGCCTGCGCCATTGCATCCTTTACCACATGCACCCGAAAAGTGGCTCCCTAAGTTTAACCCAGATGATGGAACTCAGGCCGAAGAACATATTAATAATTTCATGCTATCGGTCAACCTAAAAGGGGTAACCCATGAAGATGTTGTTGTCAGACTTTTCCCTTATACTTTGCAAGGATCAGCAGGATCCTGGTATTTCTCTCTACCCTCTGGATCTATTACCGACTGGGATACATGCCAAGAGCAGTTTCTTACTAAGTATGGAGATGATAGGTCTTTAGCAACCTTAATAAACGATCTCTCCAACTTAAGGATAGAACATAGGGAACCCATTAAGGAATTTAATGCTCGTTTCAATAAGCTCCTTAACAAAATCCCCACAACTTCCAAACCAAGTGAACAAATACGAAGCGAATGGTATATCACTGCCCTACCTGCCAATATAGCTATTTTCGTAGATCGGGCTGGGAAACCTACCTTAGCAGAAAACATGAAAGAAGCACTTGATGTGGAGAAGCGCATAAATTCCTTAGAAAAGAAAGCTGCCTTGGAAGAAAGAAAAGCCAAAAAAGTTTCTTTTGAAGAAGACTCCAAGAATAAAGGCCCAAAAGACCCATATGATATGGAGGGACTGCAAAAGGTCCTGAAAACACTGTCTAACGAAATGATTGACATAAAGAAGCAGGTGGCCGAAACATCAAGCAAAAGACCTTTTAGGAATTACAAGAAAACGGAAACAAAGGCACCTAATGTCATATCTAATGCTGAATCAGACCAGGAAGAAGAAGAAGAAGAGGCAACCCCACCATCTGACGATGAAGAAGAAGTAGCTGAGTGTCATGGAATGTGGGATTTCATACTCCCCGATCCTGATACAGATAATGAAGAAGAAGCCTTCCCAGTCACCACCAGGAGTAAAGGTACTCCTGAACCTACCCAAGTAACTTCAAAGAAATGGAGTGCAAGTGCTACTAAAACAAAGGAAAAAGTACCTCCAAAGAAACCACCTGCAGTAGTCCCTCAAAACCAGCCCTCAACTTCTACTTCCCCTTCAACTTCTAAGACGTTAGTGGTATCCGATTCAATGGAATATAACATTGTTGATGACATGAAAAAGACTAAAGCCAACATAACCATGTTTGAGCTTAGCAAGCTAAAGCATCAGCAAAAGTTACTCCTTAAAGAATTGAATGATGTCCCTTCTACTCCTCTTCCTAGTTCAAAGGCTGCTAATGACTCAGGTCAGTCTCTTCCAGGTATGGTTGAAGCTACAGATTCAGTCCTCATTGGAGACAGGTCAAGCTCTCATACTCCACCTTTCCTCCTAACCTATGAAATCTATAATAGAAACCTGCACAACTGTTTAATTGACTCAGGGGCATCTTCCAACATAATGCCAGCTTCAGTTTGCTCCAAATTGAACATAGAACCCCAGAAGTCCGCTATCCATATTGTTCAATTAGACAGGACTAAGGTACAGGTTGTTGGTGAAATTAATTTCTGTTAACCATCAGGTTGTCAGCTGATCCAAGATAGTACAAAGAATGATATCCTTATAGCTGTATACCGAGTTTACGGTTTAATTTTGAGCAGAGACTGGTCCGAAAAATTACATGGGTACATTTCTACCGATTGGTCACACATGTGGCTTCCTTATAAAGGTAAGCCAAATCAAATAAAGATAGACCGAGAAAAACATATGACCCATACATTCACCGACTTTGAACAGGAAAATCACCCTGTAGCTTTCAACAACAACATTTTGGGCAGCTATTCATCAGAGTCATTCTTCGGCAACTTTGTTGCCCAACCCTCCCCTTTCTCAGTAAATCATTTTACATCTCAGATAGAAAAATTTTCACAAACAGATAAGTCTAGATGTTTCAATGATTATGAGAATGCTGTAAATATCACTGTTAATACTCCTTTATTTTGGTCTTTGTATTTCGATGGCTCTAAGTCTAATGAAGGCTCAAGAGAAGGATGCATTTTGGTTAGTCCAAATGGGGAAATAACAATGCTGTCTTGCAGACTAGAATTCAAATGCACTAACAACACAGCCGAATATGAAGCCCTAGTCCAGGGTTTATATAAAGCAATCGGCCTTAAAGTGCAATACTTAAAGGTTTTTGGTGATTCTGAAATTATTGTTAAACAGGTTAGAAATGCAATTCATTGCCTTTCCAATCGTCTTAAACATTACCAATCGCTTGTGCAAGACCTTACTTCACAATTCTTAGCATTTAACATTTCCTCCATTCCTAGGTCCCAGAATTCAGCTGCTGACTTACTGGGCAATGTAGCCTCAAGGCTCCTACCTTCAGAAGACTACAGCCCTGATAGATTTTCTGTAGAACTAATTTTCAGACCTTCAATTCCTGACAACATCACTAATTGGAGAGTATTTAATCATGACAATGATATTTTACAATTCTTGACTTCTGAAAAGTCTTATGACAACCAAATCATTGATGAGGATGAACATGACTCCCAGATAAAAGAAACACCTCAAGAAAATGCAATCCCTAAGCCTGTGGTAAAACTTGAGGATCTTTATGATATAAAAGACAGGTTTAAACCTGTAACTAATACAAAGATCCAAAGCTCTACCCTAAGGTTTGAATTAGTAAATTTGGGCACTGATCAAATTCCTCAGAATGTGAATTTAGGATTAGGACTTTCTGTACAAGAGAAAGAAGCATTCGTTAAACTGTTGAGAAAAAACAAACACGTTTTTGCTTGGAAATATGATGACTTAAAGACTTATGACACATCTATCATCCAACATACAATTCCAATGCTTCCAGATCAAAAACCTATTCAGCAGAAGTTAAGAAAAATACACCCCAATTTGGAAAGCCAGATTAAATCAGAGCTTAACAAACTCCTTAAAGCCAAGATTATCTTCCCGGTCCGACATTCCAATTGGGTTTCCAAAATGGTGCCTGTCAGGAAAAAGAATGGCGACATTCGAATTTGTATCGATTTCAGGAAACTGAACAGAGCAAGCTTGAAAGACAATTTCCCATTGCCTACTATGGAGCAAATACTCCAATCAGTGGCAGGGTCTGAATTGATGTCTTTTCTAGACGGTTTTTCAGGATACAACCAGTCTTGTTCATCCTGATGACCAACTTAAAACAACATTTAGAACAAAATGGGGGACATATGCATATCAAAAGATGCCCTTCGGACTTATAAATGTAGGAGCGACTTTCCAAAGAGCTATGGACACTGCTTTTAGGGGATTGATTAATCGATCAGTAGTCATCTATCTAGATGACATAACTGTGTTTTCTAAAAAGAGGTCCAATCATTTACATGACTTAAATCAGATCTTTCAAAGGTGTAAAAGGTATGGAATCTCTCTAAACCCCAAAAAGTCATTCTTTGCTCTTGATCAAGGGAAACTCCTAGGTTTTATTGTATCTCGGGATGGCATTTATATTGATCCTGATCAGATCAAAGAGATTTCGGAGATCCCTTTCCCACACAACAAGAAATCGATGCAGTCATTCCTTGGCCAAATAAATTTTGTTAAAAGGTTTGTACCTGATTTTTCTCATATTATTTTACCCCTCCAAGCAATGATTAAGAAAAATGCAGTCTTTAAGTGGGGATTAATAGAAAAAGAAGCTTTTGATCAGATAAAGCAATCCATTATCAATGCCCCCTCCTTAATTAATCCAAATTTCTCTAATCCTTTCACATTGTACACTATCGCATCCAATACTTCATATGCTGCAGTACTTACCCAACTGAACGATCACAACTTGGAGGCACCTATCTCATTTTTTAGCTCAAATATTCAAGGTGCCGAGTTAAACTATTCTGATGTGGAAAAACAAGCTTTTGCTGTGTTTAAAGTAGTTAAACATTATAGACCCTTCCTCCTAAAAACCTACACAAAAGTAATAGTTCCTTTTCCAGCTGTTAGGCAACTATTAATACAAAAGGAACTGGGTGAAAAAAGGGCTAACTAGGTCACAGCACTTCAAGAGTATGATTTAGAACTTAGGCCAGCAAAGATTGTTAGAGGCCAAGGTTTTTGCAGGATATTGGCAGGAGCTTCCAACCTTCCCGAATCAAGCGACACTGGTCCAACTGAAGAAATCAATCAGATAAGTGTCACTGATTCAGAATCTCAATATGCAGATTTGATATTTTATTTAAAAAATGTTCATGCTCCTCCTCATTTATCTTACAAAAGAAAAAGGGCCATCAGATTAAAAGCAAAGACTTTTTCACTTATTAATGATGTGCTTTTCAAAAAGAACTATGATTCTATTTTGCTGAGATGCCTCGAGAAAACTGAAGCCCAAAAGGTGTTGCAGGAGTTACATGATGGACCAGCAGGAGGACATTTTGGAGCTGATACAACAGCTCACAAGATTATTCATGCTGGATACTATTGGCCAACCCTTTTTAGAGACACCCATGAGTATGTAAGGAAATGCCTCAATTGCCAAACTGCCGGTGGAAGACAACAAAAATCAGCTTTCCCTCTACAACCAGTGAACATTGAACAACCATTTGATCAATGGGGATTGGATATCATCGGGGAAATCAATCCACCTTCTTCAAAGCAGCATAAGTACATTCTTACTGCTACCGATTATTTCACTAACTGGGTTGAGGCAGTCCCTTTGAAGGCGGAAAATTCTGAAGCAATCATTGAATTCATTGACCAATTCATTATTACCAGGTTTGGTGTTCCAACTGCTCTTGTATTTGATAATGCTTCTTATTTCTCAGGAAAATCTATGATTGATTTTGATGTTAAAAGAGGATTTAAGTTAAAGTATTCTGCTAATTACTATCCTCAAGGTAATGGTTTGGCAAAGTCCACTAACAAGAATATGATCAAAATTATTAAACGAACAATCGAACAAAATAATAGGAATTGGCATAAATCATTAGTCTTCGCATTATGGGCTGATAGGATAACTCAGAAGGCTTCCATAGGAACCTCTCCGTTCAATCTTGTATATGGAAAGGAAGCGATATTGCCTACAAATCTTGTTCTACCCTCTTTAGCCTTAGTGCAGTTCATTGAGCAAGCTCCTTCCTCTTCTATTCAGCTCAGATACGATCAAATCTTAAAACTAGAAGAAGAGAGAGACAAGGCCAAGGAGACCCATGCCAAGCATCAGCAAATCATTAAAGCATCTTTTGATTCAGCCTCGCCAGGGTCAAAACAATTCCAAGTTGGCGATTTAGTTCTGAAATGGGATAAAGCCCATGAGGACAAAGTCAAACACACCAAGTTCCAAAAGTTGTGGCTTGGACCATTTCAGATTTGTGAGAAAATAGGCCATTCAACCTTTCTATTGCAAGATTTAACAGGTGTGAGGGAGTCTCTCCCCGTAAATGGCCTAATCCTTAAAAAATTCTTAAATTGAGGAGGTAACCCCTTCTCCCTTTACTTTCGTAGGATTTCTTAGTTTATAGATTTAAAAAAAAAAAAAAATTTTAAGGCATATTCTATTGACCTTTCACTACATTTAAGTGGTTGTCTCACAGAAGTATCATGAATACTTGCTTTCAAATAATAGAGTCGTTAACCAAAAAGGAATACTTTTGGGAAATTAGATATCATTTGTACCCTGAAAATCACAGATTAACTTTGATCAATTCCTCCTTAGAGCATAAAAGTAATGAAGGTCATTTTTATTTTCAAATTGGTCCCAAAAGGTCATTGATATTAGGAATAGAAGTCAATCCAATATCAACATCTTTAACTCCCAACCTGTCATCCATCAATTCTCAAAGAAGTGATTGTCCAACCCATTCATCAAAGATGATGATTTTTCAGAGTGTAATTCTAAAATATAAAGATATTAAAGATAAGAGGTCTTATCACAAGCCTGCTTACCACGTTCACAGGGAAATAGCCTAGCTGACATTACCAATACTGCCCACCAAAACAGGGTAATGGCTTGAAATCTCAAGACAAGGAGTCTCATCACGAGCTAGCTTGTTCAGTTAGACTACTACCAGTGAGTGGCATTGTCAATAGCTGGCCACCAAACCAGGGCAATGGCTTTTTATCTTATAAAAGAATTCAGAAAAAAGGAAAATGAACAAAATATGAAAATATGTTTTGAATTCATTCTAATAATCACACTCTTGATTGGATGGGACAATGGATAATTACATGGTTAAAAGGTATCCCTGTCGAGACTATAAACGTTTGCTGGCAGTAGAGGCTCTACCTATGACAGGCGAGTTTACTATAAAAGCTGATTTGGAGAGACTTTCCTATTTTTACTATTAATGAACCAATCAAGGCCTATTTGAAACTTTAAAATGTACCATCTTAAATTAGCAAAAGGAGGAAGTTCTCAAAATTATTTCTGTAATATTCATAATACATAGATACTTAGTTATATCAGAACTTTCCTTATGGTTGAAACTCTATTTCGAAAAAGTTTTAAAGTATTTTTGATTTTTCCAGAGATAACTGGTTCTCCCAGTGAATCGCCAATTGTTATGCTTTGCAAACAAACCCCCATTTAATATTATTTTTATTTACCAAAAAGCATTAAAATATGAAATAGGGGCCCTCTTAAAATAAAATCGATGTCAAAACTCTTAAATTCTAAAAATCCGACAAATCAATGGAGCGCTTTATAAAATCACCCTTTAAAGCAATATCTCTTTAAAAAATGGAAATACAGCAAATATGTGTTTATTGCGATAAAGCGATCGCAAGATCGCATATCGCAATAACATAAAGGATGCACCAAACGACCAAAAGGCTTTCCCCCGATGCGATAAAGCTATCGGCGATATCGCAATCGGCAAATTCCCTTGTGCACCACTAACGCGCCCCTTAGTAAAACCCCGATGCGATAAAGCTATTGGCGATATCGCAATCGGCGAGTCCCCTATACTGCAGACATTGCACACATCCCTTTCGCCGATGCGATATCGCAATCGGCGATCGGCAGCTCCCCCTGTTTAACCCTTAATGCGCATATGCCTTTCGCCGATGCGATATTGCAATCGGCGATCGGCAATATTCAAAACATTGTTAAAACTAGCCATGCGCCCCCGCCTGATGCGATGCGATAAGGCACAGTTCTCAACAAAAAGCCGTTAAAGTGATTGGAAAGCCCGAATTAATGACAGTTAAGGCATAATCATTCCCGCTCGGCCGCCAGTATGCCCATTGCATGATTTGAGTAATCTTTCGACCACATATTGGAATAATGAACATTTATAAGGTGGCAGGTTTTATACGTTCCCTTAAATGAATCCATACCCTCGGATCTGCCTATAGATTGTCTCCGCGCCGTTCTAATAAAAGCAAAGTATATCAACGTTCTTCTTCTATTTTACTATCAACTGTGAGTTTCATTGTTATCTCTGTGTTACGCCCAAAATCGCCTCTCTGTGCAGCATACAGATTTTCAAAGCAATTCAGGCATAATGGGTAAAAAGTCAAAGAAAGTTGCAGGTGTTATCAATCCACCAGCTGCGCCACAAGCAGTAGTAAACAGTAAGAAGGGTTTGATATCCGACACGACGTGCGCGGGCCTTCCCAGAACAACTTGGCAAGGAACTTATGATTTGTTAGAGGCCGAGAAGCCGAAGAAGGTGGTAGAAGAAGCTACCGCGGATTCATCGAAGAAATCAGAGTGCACTCTCAAAGACTTGGCCGATTCCTTCCTCCATAGGATAGCGGCAAGAGAACAAATGCTCCCATACACTGATGTTATCAAATGGGCAATTGAAGAAATTCCTATCATAGACAGAACTTTCGTCGCAAAAGATGGAAGGATTTTTGGGTCATTTAAACCGGAAGATCTGAGGCAAATTTATCATTTGCCTAAGCCAGAGAAAGTATACAATAGCACATTTCTGGAGAAATTCGCAAGTGAGAATGAGATCGAGTCTGAGCCCATCAAAGATTGGAGGCAGAATCCAAATAAGCACAAGCATGAATCCTCCGGTAAGTACTCAGTCGACTCCTTGTGTTCTACTTATTGCTATGCCGCTATAACGATTCTGCAATTTTTACCATTGAAATGGTTCCCCTCATGGAGGCGGCAGTCAACAGTTGGATTATGGATTGGGCTACTATCCTTTCGAATAAGCTTGCCCTGGCTGTTAGTGAATTTAGGAATAAAACCAGAGTTACCGAAAGAATAATTCCTCCGTTCTACTACAGCGCTTATATTTTAGACACCCTGTGTTTTAATTCTAAATTCCCTATTCTTGGTTGGAGGTGGACCGCACAAGACCCCTCACCCATCCATATTTACCATCGCAAGATGTGGAAGTCATCCCACAAGAATCACTTGTATCAAATTTGTAATGGTTTCATGGTTCCGGTCTATTATGCCATTTTTGATAAGCCTATTCCAAGGATCTCCTACTTAGCCTCTTTTGACTTGCCAGCAGTGGGTAGTTGGTTTGGGGAAGAATATTTGACTTATGTTAGAATCTATGGCAGCCAAGCCAATCCCCATGTCCTCCCCTTATATGTCCCTAACAAACTGTTAGCAAGGGAAATTGCATACCAAATTACAGCTAAGAGTACCACACAGACTCTTAAGGTGGAGAAGAAAAGGGGCTGGCCAACTTTTCCTTTCAGATGTGGAGTCTTTACCCTGCATGATTTAAAACATGCAGAAAAAGAAGCCTTGAAAATTCAAGCTCTAAATCTTCCTATAATCCCGAATAGAGCATATGATCCAAACGGATATGCATATGCCGCTCTCGAACATGCCAAATTATCAACATTTGAGCATAAAGAAGATATATTCGATGATGTTTTTGCTTCAGCTCAATCAATAGGTCATGCTAAAGAGCTTGCCAGGAGAAGATATAATGACGAAGGGTTATCTGAGTTTAATAAGGTCAGGAAGCAGAGGCTGCAAACTCTGCCCCTAGACTTATTAATGTCGACCCAAGCATCATCAAGCGAGCCTGGTCAGCAACAAATGAAAGATACCCCTGCTGCGGTGAAGACCAAAAACAGTGAGCAGGAGGAACAACTGAAGAAAAACCAAGAGGAGAAGCTGAAAAGAGAGCAGCAAGAGAATTTAAGGAAGGAACAAGAAGAACTCTTAAAGAAAGAGCAGGCAGAATGCTTAAGAAAAGAAGAGGAAGATAGACAGAGAAAAGAGCAGGAAGACAACCAGCGAAAGATGTAGGCAGAGATGCGACAGAAGGAACAGGAGCAGCAAGAGAAGGAAAAACAAGAACAACTGTTAAAGGAGTCCCAGTCCAAACAAACCACCACCGATACTAACAAGGGTGCCGTCACGGACCCTGAGCTGCAAAAGGAATGGCAGCATTTTAGTACCATTATCGGTGGAGGAAAGGATTCACAGAATACTGATACTCCTAAAAGCAGTAGTGTACAGAAGGAAAACTCATCTCAGGCTTTGATCGAAGCCAGCGGCCCACCTAAAACTATGAATGTGGAAATAATCCCAAAAGGTCCTAGCGACCAAATCACTCTCCAAGTAGAAGACATCCCTCCGTTAAACGTTTTCTACAGCCCAAGGCACAGAGCCGTGGTAAAGCGATCGAGAAAAAGGCAAAGGCTTGATCAACCTTCCCTCTTTCCCGACCAAACAATCATGGGAAATGTAGTATTGAAAGAGAAACTGGATCCCTCTGATGATCTGACCAAGCTGTCACAATATGCCGGAGCCTATTCAGCTGCCACCATCGACAAGGCATCAGAGGTAAGTCTTTTATTGAAGACTAAAGACCAGGAAATTTCCACGTTGCAAGCGGAATTAGCGGATGTTAGACAAAGGACAATACAAGCCGAGAGGCAATTAGCGGAGCAACAACAACGGACAGTACATACAAGTGAACAACTAGAGGAACAACAGAAAATAAATAGCCAGTTGATGCAACAATGGGAGGAGGAGAAACAGAGGATTAACCAGGCAGCCATCCAGAGACAAAGTGAATTAACAGAGGCTTTGGAGCGACTAAAAGCGGAAAATGAGCAATCTTTGAAGACTAAGGATGAGGATATCGCTCAAATTACAGCACAGTTAGAGACTACCAAGGGAGATTCGCAGATAAAAGAATTCAAAAAGGAGGCGATGTTAATCAACAAGGCGCTTATAGCGCAAGTTAAACTTCTGGCTCAATCCCTCTCTCAAGCAGAACCACTCTGCGAGTTAGCTACAACTGTAAATGAGCAGGTAGAAAAGGCGAGAGACGACTTGAATCAAGCCGAAAAAGATATCACAACCTACCTTGAATGGCAAGATTCGAAGTCAGGAAAGGAATCCAATTTGCCTAGGATACTGGAGGTCCATAAAAACATATTGTTTACAGAATGGCAAACACAGGTATTGAAGGCAGAAAGGGCAGCATCAAGATGTGCATTAATTGCTGGTAATTTGGTTGATCTGGTAAATGATACTCTCTATCTAGCCAATATGATTTCCCAATGCACGCCCGGGAAGATTACTACAGCAAACACATTAGAGCAGACGTGCTACCCAGATTTAGAGAGAAAAGCAAGGTCAATCACCGGGGTCGACACTTTAAACATAGAAACATATTGGCGGTTCCTTATCAAGCCTCATGAACAACGATCTGCCCTCAAGTGCTTAACCGATGCCGTTCAATGTATGATCCCCGATATCCAGGACTCCACCTACGCGGCCCAGCTCAGCTCCCGGCTCAACAAACCTCCTGAAATTGAGCCGATGCTCGCCATCAATCAACTCAGGTTCAAAGGGAAACAACCGACTGAATGACTCATCCTCCAGCTCCTCGGATCGCCAGCATAAATAGCATCAAGAAGTTATTGACATAAGCTTAGTTAGCTTTTCTGTTTTGTAGATATTTAGATTAGCATAGTATTTATAGACCCTTTCATGTTTTTAGAAAGGGTCGTAAAATTTTGTAATAGACTTAACAGACTGAAGTTTGCACTATTGCGCTTCAGCCTCTATTCTTTTATGAAACTTGACCAGTCGCTTTACTTTAATGGAGAAATTTCTTGATCTAATTGTGCACTACTGTCATTAATTGGGAAATGTTCATGCGTTGAGGCAAAAGCTAAACATAGCGATTCATATCGGGAGTGGCTTACTATTCAAAATGGTATTTCTATATTTTGTTTGAATTCATTTTGTGTATATGAATTCGCTGTGTAATTATTCTTGTTATCATTAATTGTATGCATGCGCAACAATAGGAAATCTTACTCATTCCACTATTGGATGCTTAGATGATATGCCTTATTTTTAATCATGTATGCGTTAATGGTATGAATGCATAGAGTGTAGTAGTATTGCTTTAATCGCTGCGCCTAACTATTTAGGTACAACAATCTTGAATAATTTAATATCTATGTCTTGAGAATGCAGTCATCTATATAATTGTATTATTGGATATAGAGCATCAAAAAACTACACTTTACAGTTCAAATAGACTCCCGGGATAGCTTTATTTACTTATATTTCTGTCAATAGTTTTAGCCATCCACCTATCACTACTGTTATCTACAAAGTATTCATTCATCCCATTTATCTATTGCTGGGAAACTGGTCCCATTACCCCCATTCAGAGCCACTATCCCAAACGGAAAAGGAGTTGCACTAAGGTCCGGACCGGGTGGTTTCCCCCAATGTTGGTGCAGCGATTTTCGAGGCACCAACATTTTTGGCACTAGAAGGAGGGCCCGACTATGAATGGCAAGCAAACCTAAACCCATAAGCCATTCTAAGAGTAATTCTCCCTCCAATTCTCCTAGTCATTCTCGATTGCATGTTGGTTCTCCAACGCGCGATCAAGAAGATCAGGAATCAACTACCACTGCTCACACCCACCATACTTCAGAACAATTGAGTCTTGAATCCCCTGAAGTCCAGTCTCTTATCCATAAACTTCAGACCTTCTCGATTTCGCCACAGAGATCTGAGGTATCACAAAGTAGTGCGACTTCGCAGTTCAATCTATCCCATCCACTTACCAGACTTCAAAGTGGGAAACTTGGTATCGAACCCATCGAGTTCCCTTTGCCCGAAAGGAAAAGGGCCAAGAAACACACTGAAGAGTCTGATAGTGGGGAACTTTCATCCACATCATCCATTTCATCTCCTCATCTGCAAAGTCAACAACCAACTCCTCCATTACATATTGTTGTCCATCAGGGAACAGAAGCCTCAGCACCTCAATCTGCTCACCCCTCAATATCATCTATTTCCCATACATCTGGAACCCCAATAGTAGTATCAACCGCTGGTACTATTACAATGGTAGATCCATGGACCAGACCCGACGCGGTCAATATGCCTGCGCCATTGCATCCGTTACCAGATGCACCCGAAAAGTGGCTCCCTAAGTTCAACCCAGATGATGGAACTCAGGCCGAAGAACACATTAATAATTTCATGCTATCGGTCAACCTAAAAGGGGTAACCCATGAAGATGTTGTTGTCAGACTTTTCCCTTATACTTTGCAAGGATCAACAGGATCCTGGTATTTCTCTCTACCCTCTGGATCTATCACCGACTGGGATACATGCCAAGAGCAGTTTCTTACTAAGTATGGAGATGATAGGTCTTTAGCAACCTTAATAAACGATCTCTCCAACTTAAGGATAGAACATAGGGAACCCATTAAGGAATTTAATGCCCGTTTCAATAAGCTCCTTAACAAAATCCCTACAGCTTCCAAACCAAGTGAACAAATACGAAGAGAATGGTATATCACTGCCCTACCTGCCAATATAGCTATTTTCGTAGATCGGGCTGGGAAACCTACCTTAGCAGAAAACATGAAAGAAGCACTTGATGTGGAGAAGCGCATCAATTCCTTAGAAAAGAAAGTTGCCTTGGAAGACAGAAAAGCCAAAAAAGTTTCTTTTAAAGAAGACTCCAAGAAGAAAATCCCAAAAGACCCATATGATATGGAGGGGCTGCAAAAGGTCCTGAAAACACTTTCCAACGAAATGATTGACATAAAAAAGCAGGTGGCAGAAACATCAAGCAAAAGACCTTTTAGGACTTACAAGAAAACGGAAACAAAGCCACCTAATGTCATATCTAATGCAGACTCGAACCAGGAAGAAGAAGAAGAAGAGGCAACCCCACTATCTGACGATGAAGAAGAAGTAGCTGAGTGTCATGGAATGTGGGATTTCATACTCCCCGGTCTTGATACAGATAATGAAGAAGAAGCCTTCCCAGTGACTACCAGGAGTAAAGGTACTCCTGAACCTGCCCAGGTAACTTCAAAGAAAAGGAGCGCGGGTGCTACTACAACAAAGGAAAAAATACCAACAAAGAAACCACTTGCAGTAGTCCCTCAAAACCAGCCCTCAACCTCTACTTCCCCTTCAACTTCTAAGACGTTAGTGGTATCCGATTCGATGGAATATAACATTGTTGATGATATGAAAAATACCAAAGGCAACATAACCATGTTTGAGCTTAGCAAGCTAAAGCATCAGCAAAAGTTACTCCTTAAAGAATTGAATGTTGTCCCTTCGACTCCTCTTCCTAGTTCAAAGGCTGCTAATGACTCAGGTCAGTCTCCTCCAGGTATGGTTGAAGCTACAGATTCAGTCCTGATTGGCGACGAGTCAAGCTCTCATACTCCACCTTTCCTCCTAACCTATGAAATCTATAATAGAAACCTGCACAACTGTTTAATTGACTCAGGGGCATCTTCTAACATAATGCCAGCTTCAGTTTGCTCCAAACTGAACATAGAACCCCAGAAGT
>APFE031018063.1:24087-60074 GCA_000404065.3 Pinus taeda
GGAAACTGGTCCCATTACCCCCAGTCGGAGCCACTATCCCAAACGGAAAAGGAGCTGCACTAAGGTCCGGACCGGGTGGTTTCCCCCAATGTTGGTGCAGCGATTTTCGAGGCATCAACACTCCCCTACAAAATATATATCCATAGCTCACTAAAACGTGCCCCCTACATTAGTAAGACCGAAAGGCATGCGAGCGTACATGAATGTTCCCCACGGGGTGGTGAAAGCAGTCTTCTTCTGATCATCAGGGTGGACTACCACTTGGTTGTAACCAGAGAACCCATCCATCATGGACATTCTGACTGAACCGACCACCTTTTGCAATATGTAATCCATATTAGGCAGTGGGTAGTTGTCTTTTAACGATGCCCTGATAAGGTTTCGAAAATCTATACATTGCTTATTTCTCCATTCTTTTTCCATATTGGGACTAAGTTGGCCACCCACTCTAAATACCTTAAAGACAGTATGATTTTATCCTGTAGAATTTTCCTCACTTATTTTTCAATGGAGGGGAGTGTTGTGGCCCGCAACAACCCCCCTTCTTATTTAGTTTTATTACTAATACTAAATAAGTGGGGACCCTTATCGAAAAAGTAAAAAAATAAATTAGCATTTGTATTCCCTTTTTGAATAGATCTTACTATCATAAACTTAGAAAAAAATACCTGCAAAATCCAAAAATACTTAAGTTTTATGATAAATTCTCTAAAAAATAAAGCGTCACATCGCAAAAAAGGTAATGTATAACATCATATAAGAAAACTCATAAGATTGTGAAATCGCGATGCGAGATCGCACACTGAAGAAACTCATCGTGCATCGTAGTTTTCATATGCCTCGAGTATCACTTAAGGTGAAATACCTCAAGCCGTCGATATGCAATAACACGTCTCGCAAATCGCATTTCGTAGAAACATATGGTAATAGATGATTGTCAAACATAACGGATTAGCGATATTGCGAAGTAAATCGCAAAATAATTTTATCACAGATCTACGGGCTCATCGTTCAAAAAAGTTTTTTCGTAATCCGATGCCAAGTTATGCACATTAATGTTAATTTAATGAGTTAGTTGACGATCATTAATGAAATAAGGTTTGGATATGATTGAAAGGTCATTTCACGTAGGGTGATATATTTTATATGATTTCGGCATTTAAAGCTTTCCCGTCACTTTATTTCTTATCATTATTCTTTCCTAATTTATAAATTGCAGGAATGGAAAGCAGAAAGGTATACGCAACAGTGTTCAGAATATAATGGGAAAGAAGGGAAAATCTCCAATTTCTGAAGACAAAGACATGACGCCTTTATACACAGACACCACCTATAACAGAGACGTTGGCATCACTACTTGGGAAGGCACATATAGTCTACTCGAGGAAGAAAATCCCAGAGTAATGGAGGTTACAACAACTATAGACTCACGCAGGTCATTTGAGGCATCAATTACAAAACTAGCATGTTCATTCTTACACTGGATATCAGCGAGACCCAAGATTCTTCCATACACGGATATGGTCAAATGGGTATTGGATAGTGTTGAGATAACAGATAGACAGTTTAAGACTCAGAGCCAAGGACTCATTGCGTCATTCACTTCACAAGAAATAAGGCTCATGTATCATCTACCAGAGCCACAGGTAACCTACAATAAACAGTTCATGGAGAAGTTTGCTAAAGAAAACGAAGATTTGGCAGAATGCACCAAGGACTGGTCAAGAAGGGAAGAACCATTAAAAAAGGATAAACACGGTATGTACAATACCGGTTCTCTCTCTTCCCCGTATTGCTTTGCTTCTGCTATGCTTTGTAGACCTTTTGGGAAGCCCGGCGTCAACAAATTTTCACCTGAATGGCTACCCTTATTAGATGCCGCCACTAATGCTACTATTGTGGATTGGGCTAAGATATTGTCTGATAATTTAACTACAGCTATATGGAACTACCGGTCCAAAAGAACTACTACTCAGAGGATTTATCCTCCTTTCTATTTAGCTGCTTATGTTATGGATGCAATCTGTTATGTTTCCAAGTTTCCTTTAATGGGTTGGAAGTGGACTACTCAGGATCCCTTACCTATTCATGTTTATCATAAAGAATTACGGGATTCCAAGTTTATTCCGTATTTTTACAAAAATTTTCATGGAGTCATGTTACTTCCATACAGAATGTTGTATAATAAGGACGCTCCAAGATTTTCTCCCGAAGTGGAAGTTGATATTATCCCTGTCACAAGATGGTTTGGAGAAGAGATTTTCACCTATGTCAGAGTATTTGGAAGCCTTTCTTCCCCTCATTTCCTACGCTTATATGTCCCTGATAAATTATTGGCACGAGATATTGCCTACCAGACCTGCGAGGTGGGAGGTATGAGCAAAGAATTGAAGGACAAGAAGAAGGCCATTTGGCTGCAAATTCCTATGGCCTGTGGGGCCTTTTCACTGTTTGATTTAGGTCATGTATTCAAAGAAGTAGACAATATGTTATGTCTATGACTGTTCAAATTTCCAAGAAGACAATTCAATCCTTATCACATCATTAAGAATTTCAATATTGCCGTCAAAATAAAAGTATTTTCCAAAGAAGATGATCTTTTTGATGATACATTTCAGCAGAAAAGTACACTGAAAGAGTTCTACATTTGGCCCAAATGCAATTTCCTCCAACATAATTTGAAGAATTCAAATTGTATACTTCCCTTTGGATAAGTTACACTTGGAACCAATAAGGGAGCCAACTCCCAGTATTAGTCTAAGTGGAAGTTCAGGCACAGACAAGTCTAGATATAAGTCTAGGAGAGAATCACTAGAATGCTATAAAAGGTCCAAGAGTGACCATAATAAAAGCGAAGGGTTAGTAAAAGATACTGCCCAATCTAAAGAGCGCCCAGAACAACAGGTTTTGACTACTCCACAGGTAAATCTTCCTCCTCCCATCATCCAGCCACCACCAGTAAGAACTGAGCTGCATAAAGAATGGGAGACATCCAATGACTTAATTAATACTGAGGGGCAGAGCACAAAGACACCTGAGAGTAATGTATAGACAGTGAATGATATGGTCATTGGAACAATCAGCAATGCTCTAGAAATGGAACATATTCCCATTACCCCATCTTCTAAAATCATGCTCAAAATAGAGGAAATTCCTCCTCTAGATGTATTTTATTGTTCGCAGCATAAGGCGGTGGTAAGAAGGCAAAGAAAGAAAAGGAAATTGGAAAGCATGCTCTCACCTGAGGCAGAGCAGGTAGACGTCCTTTGGCGAGATCCTACCACTGACCCTACTGAAAATCTCACTAAATTATCTCAGATCACAGGAGCCTATGCTTCAGCGACCATTGATAAAGCGTCCAAGGTACAACAACTACTGAAGGAAAAAGAGGATCAAATACATATTTTACAGCAACAGCTACAACAAGCCAGTGCCAATAGCGAAGCAGAGAAAAAGCTAGAAAAATTATAGAAATATTTTCAACAGATGCAGCTAGGATACTAGAACAGTTTGGTCAAAAAAGAAAATCAGTTACAGGTTATGCAAGAGATGCATAAAGATGATCCCAAGCTTATAGATTTTGTCACAGAAGCCATTTCCTTAAATGACCAACTCTTGCAGCAACAAGAAACATTATGCCAAAGAATATCACAATGGAGTTCGTATTGCAAGATAAGCGAAAAAATCACTAATCAAGTCGTGTATTTGTGACATGATTACGATTTAATTGATAGAATAGTTTCTGAGTATTTAGTTTGGCAGGAATCAGAGGAAGCAAAAAAGGTAGGCGCACCCATAATCAATGAAGCCCACAAATAGATGTTCTTTAATAAGTGGGATGCATAGATAAGGAAAGTAGAACAAGTGGCAGAAGAAGCAGCCACAACGGCAAACAATGTCATTGCCTATATCAATGAAAACGTACACAAGGCAAATCTCATATCAGAGACCACTCCGGGATTTCTACCAAATGCACAGCATCTACAGACAAGCTGGAGACAAAAGGCTGAAGAAAGAGTAGAATCCATCAAGAGGTTAACCAAGTTGAATTGGGATTCTTACTGGAAGTACTTGGTTAAACCACAAAGTCAATGCATGACTCTCAAATGCCTCACTAAATTTTCCGAGAAGATAGCGCCAGCACTTGCCGATTTTGTTTTCGCGGGGCAACTAAAGTCGGAGGTCGGCCAACCAACTCTCCTCAAGCCAATGCTGAATGCTTGTGACCATATAAAGAATAGATACATAGATAGTTAATTGCCAGATTCAGTTTTAGTTTCAGTTTTAGTTGTAGTTTTGATTTATTTTTGCCTTAGATGAGGACAGTCATTTAAACCTCCTCCTATATTTTTGTAATAAAATATTTTTAGATTTAGCTAGTAGTATTTCAACCCTTCTCATGCATTTAGAGGAGGGTTCTGAAATTTGTCAAAAACATTTCCTCAGAACATGCACTTCTGCACCCTCGGAGGAGGTTTTGGTGAATGAATGGAACAAGATTTATTGATATCTGTGTTTAAATATGTTACTGAAATGCACTTTTGTACTCTTGGAAGATGTTGAATTAAGAGGAGATAAATCATTATTGCTGAAGCTCATGAATAGAACTTGTTATCAATTGTATTTTTATCTCTTAATGATTTCTGCTTATGTCTTAAGGTGATATTTATGTTCAGTTATTTATATATGAATGCTTGAATGTTTGAGTTATCATTTGGAACTTCTGTACAATGATGGCTATTCTATTGATCCTTAATATATGAGTGACTTATTATGCGATATGTTTTTTCACAATTGTTTCAGCTAACTTTTTATACGAAATGGTTCATCTTTATTGAATTCTTTTCTCATAGTGATTGAATGATCTTTATTACCATTTGTTGTTAGAAATCATTTTAGATTGCATAACTGAAAGATAAAAACCCGGGTTAGTTTTAGAATTAGATATTTCTATTTATTAGAATAAAATTGCATGTTGTTAAATTAGATTTAGAATAAAATCATTTTACTTAGGAAATATTAAAAAGGAAATATCAATTCTCAACACAAACATACACAAATTGGGACACTGGTCCCGTTATCCCCACTCGGACCCACCATCCCAAACAAAAAAGGAGCTGCTTTCAAGGTCCATACCGGGTGGGTATCCCCCTTGTTGTAGACCTGATTTTCGGGGCTTCAACATAATTGGCACTAGAAGGAGGGCCCGAACTCTGAATGGCAAGTAAATCTAAATCTAAATACCATTCTGAGAGTAAATTGCCCTCAACATCTCCCCCGACTTCTCCATCGCATTTAGAATCTTTAAATCTTGAGCAAGAAGTCGATAAAACAACAACCACTCCCACAAACCCGAAAATTTCAGAGAAATCTACTATTGAACCTCCTGAAGTTGAATCTTTGATCCATAAACTTCAGAGATTTTCTATATCACTGCAAAAATCTGAAATATCTCAAGGTAGTGTGACTTCGTAATATAACCCTTCTCATCCTCTTACCAGATTACAGAGTGAAAAGTTTGGTATCGAACCCACTGAATTACCTCTACCTAAAAGGAAAAGGTGAAGGAAATTACCTAAAGGGTCTGATAGTGAGACTCTTTCGTCATCATTGTCCATCTCAACCTCTCCACTGCAAAGTCAACCATCCACCCCTCCACTTCAAATTATTGTCCAACAAAACACTGGAACTTCAATATCTCCTTCACAATCATCTGGAACTGCAATATCTTCATATTCCCAACCCCAAGGAACATCTTCTGCGCTTTCCTCTGTTAGTAGTTCAATGATGGCCCAAACCCCATGGAATAACCCATGGACAGCCTTAATGCCTGCACCCTTGAGTCAAATACCGGCCCATCCTAAAAAATGGTTGCCTAAGTTTAATCCTGAAGCAGGCATGCTAGTAGAAGAACACATAAACAACTTTATGTTATCTATAAATCTCAATGGAGTTACTAATGAAGATGTTGTTGTCCGGCTCTTTCCTTACACTTTTCAAGGAGCAGCCAGATCATGGTATTTTTCATTGCCATCTAGATCTATCGCTAGTTGGGATATTTTCCAAGAGCAATTCTTGACTAAGTTCGGTGATGACAGGTCTACTGCAACACTAATCAATGACCTGTCAAATCTTAGGACTGAATCAAGGGAACCTATCAAAGATTTTAACTCGCGTTTCAATAAACTTTTGAATAAAATTCCTACCGCTTCCAAGCCTAGTGAAGAAGTTCGAAGTGAATGGTACATATATGCTCTACCATCAAACATAGCAATATTCATTGATAAGGCTGCCAAAACAACTTTGGCTGAAAATATGAAGGAAGCAATAGCAGTAGAGAAACATATCATAACCTTAGAAAATAAAAACGTTGTTGATGAATGAAAATCTAAGGAGGTCACTTTTAAAAAAAATCCCAAGAAAAAACAATCAAAAGACCCATTTGATTTAGAAGGATTGCAAAGTTTTGAAAACCATGTCTAACGAAATGGTTGACATTAAGAAACAAGTAGCAAAGACTTCTTCAAAAAAGCCTTATAGGCCTTATAGAAAAATCCTTCAACTGATTCAAAGCCTTCCAATGCTATTACAAATGCAGAATCAGAAGAAGAAGAAGAGAAAGTTTCTGACGAGGAGCCTACTGATGAAGAAGAAGTTGAAGAAGTACAGGGAATGTGGGATTTCATCCTCCCAGGCGAAGAGGATCAAGAGGCATCACCAGTCAGTACTAGAAGTAGAAATCAACTCAATCCTCCACAACCTTCTCCTAAACAGAAGAGCGCAAGCTCACTGTCCAAAGATAAAGTCGCAGGTAAGAAAGCGTTACCTAAAGCGACTCAAACAAGCCCAGTCCAATCAGATTCACCAACTCCATCTAAAACATTGATTGTTTATGATGATATGGAGTATAATATCATAGAAGACATGAAGAAGACTAGGGCTAACATTAATTTTTATTAATTGAGCAAATTAAAATATCAACAAAAGCTACTTTTGAAAGAGTTACACGCAATACCTGTTGCACCTCTGCCCGCCGTCGTAATCTCACAAACTTCTCATGAGATGGGAAGACCTCCAACAAATGTGACTAATAAAGTTGATCCAGACAATATCGCTTTAATTGGAGGAAGGTCAAGATCTCATACTCCCCCATTTCTTCTTACTTATGAAGTTTTCAACAAATACTTGCATAATTGTTTAGTAGATTTAGGAGCTTCATCTAATATCTTACCTAAATCAATATGTGCAAAGTTGAACATTCAACCTCAAAAATTTGCACTACGCATGGTTCAGCTTGACTAGTTGTAGGTTGAAGTGATCGGTGAACTAAATCAGGTTACCATAAGGTTGTCATCTAATCCAAAGGTATGTCAAGTTATTGATATTTTAATTGCAGACATTCCAGAATTTTATGGCTTAATTCTTAGTAGAGATTGGTCTGAAAAGCTTCATGGATACCTTGCAACTGATTGGTTGCATATGTGGCTCCCTTACAATGGTAAACCGAATCAGATAAAGGTTGAGCGAGAAATACATAAAAAATACATAGAAATAGAATTGGAAGGAGAAAATGAACCTGTGGCATACAAAAACAATAGAATTGTCAACTATTCTGTTGACTCTTTCTTAGGAAATTTTAATGCTCATACTTCACCTTACTTAGAACATTCTGTTTTGTCTCAAGTAGAAAATTTTCTCAAACAGATAGTTCTAAATGTGTTAATTTGATAGATAGTCCTGTAAACAAATCTTTATTTTGGAAATTATTTTTTGACGGTTTTAAGTCTAACGATGGAGTTGGAGCAGGATGCATATTAGTTAGTCCAGAGGGAAACAAAACTATGCTAAATTGTAGACTCGAATTCAGTTGCACCAATAACACTGCAAAATACGAGGCTTTAGTCCAAGGACTATACAAGGCAATCGTATTAGATATCAAGTATCTACAAGTCTTCAGAGATTCTGAAATTGTTATTAGACGGTATGAAATTTTATACATTGTCTATCAGGTCATTTAAGGCATTATTAATCTTTAGTGTAAGATATGATTGAACATTTTATAGCATTCAATATTTCATCAATTCCCAGACTCCAAAATGCTAGTGCTGACCTCTTGGGAAACGTAGCTTCTAAGCTCATTCCCTCAGAAGACTATAGCCCAAACAGATTCTCAATCGAATTGATCTTTAGACCCTCGATTCCTAATAATATTACAAACTGGAGAATTTTAAATGATGATCCTAATATTGTAAACTTCCTCACATCAGAGGGATCTTACAGTAATCAGATAATTGATAAAGACCAACATGAAAAACAGTTGCAACAAAATAACACTAATAATGCTATACCAAAATCAGTAGTCAAGTTGGAAGACCTATATGATCTGAAAGACCGTTTCAAAAGATCTACCAATTCAAAACTTCAAAGTTCAACCCTGAACTATGAATTAGTAAATCTAGGCATTGATACCAAGCTGCAGAATAGCAATCTAGGTCTTAGCCTAGCCCTTGAAGAAAGATTAGCGTATGTTCGTTTTCTGAAACAATACAAAAGTGTCTTTGCCTGGAACTATGATGACCTTAAGACTTATGACACTTCTATTATTTAGCATACTATCCCAATGATAAATGATGAAAAGCTTGTCCAGTAAAAGCTGTGGAAGATCCATCCTAATTTGGAAAGCCACATTAAGTCTGAGCTCAATAAATTATTGAAAGCCAAAATTATTTTTCCCGTTCGACATTCTAGATGGGTTTCCAATTTGGTTGCCGTCAGAAAGAAAAATGGAGACATTATAATCTGCATTGAAATTTGAAACCTTAACAAAGCCTACCAAAAGGATAATTTCCCGGGCCTCCCATGGAGCAAATATTGCAAGCAGTTGCAGGATCAGAATTAATGTTCTTTTTGGATGGTTTCTTTGGCTACAACAAAGTTTTGGTCCATCCTGACAATCAATTAAAGACCATGTTCAGAACCAAATGGGGTACTTACGCATATCAAAAGATGCCTTTTGGTTTGATCAACATTGGCGCCACATTTCAAAGGGCCATGGACATCGCATTTAAGGGATTAGTAAACAAATCAATAGTAATATACTTGGATGATATAACTGTATATTCTAAAAAACATGGTAATCATCTCAGAGACTTAAAGTAGATCTTCCAAAGTTGCCAAAGGTATGGGATTTCACTTAATCCAAAAAATTCCTTTTTTGCATTAAGTGAGGGAACACTTCTTGGATTTATAGTATCAAAATCTGGAATCCATATTGATCCCAATAGAATCAAGGAGATTTCCGAAGTACCCTTGCCTTACAATAAGAAAGCCATGCAATCCTTCCTTGGCCAAATTAATTTTGTTAAGAGATTTGTTCCGGACTTCTCAAGGATTGTATCTCCCTTACAAGCAATGATTAAAAATAATTCAATCTTTAAATGGGGCCAAGAAGAATATGAAGCATTCAATTTGATTAAACAAGCGATTGTAAACGCCCCATCCTTAGCAACTCTAAATTTCTCTAATCCTTTCATTTTGTATACATTTACCTCTGATAGATCATGTAATACAATACTCACAAGAAAATCAAGACAAGGCGGAAGCCCCAATTGCCTTTTTCAGTTCAAATCTACAAGGGGCCGAATTAAATTATTCTGACGTCGAGAAACAAGCTTATGTTGTTTTCAAAGCGATCAAACACTTCAAACCCTTCCTACTTAAAACTCATACAAAAATCATAGTACCATTTCCAGCGGTAAGAAATCTCTTAGTACAGAAAGACGTGGGTGAGAAAAGAGAAAATTGGGTTACTTCCTTACAAGAATATGGCGCTGAAATTAAACCAGAAAATATTGTAAAAGGTCAAGGCTTTTGCAAAATGCTGGCTGGAGCATCACTTATTTCCGAAATACCATCTTCAGAAGTACAAATGTATGAGGTAAGCCTAAATGATATTGAATCATTATATGCTGATATCATATTTTATTTAAAGAATGGATATGCTCATTCAAACCTAGATTATACAAAGAAAAGAGCCCTAAGATTGAAGAATAAGCAATATCAACCGTGAACAATGTAATTTTTAGGATGAATTATGACTTTGTTCTCCTTCGATGTCTCGAGAAATATGAAGCTGAAAAGGTGTTGCATGAACTCCATGATGGACCAACAGGTGGACATTAGGCTGGAGATGCTACAACACATAAAATATTGTGTGTAGGGTACTATTGTCCTACACTATTCAAAGACGCACATAGCTATGTAAGGAAATGTCAAGTTTGTCAAACTACTACTGGAAGACAAAAGAAACCATCGTTGTCTTTGTAACCAGTCAATATAGATCAACCCTTTGATCAATTGGGATTGGATATAATAGGTGAGATCGTTCCTCACTCTTCTAAACAGCGTAGGTACATCCTTACAGCTATAGATTATTTATTAAATGGGTAGAAGTAGTTCCTCTCAAGGAAACTAATGCTGAACACATCATTGATTTCATAGATCAGTTCATAATCACCAAGTTTGGTTTACTATCGGCTTTAATGTTTGATAATGCATCATATTTTTCTGGCAATGCTATGACTAAATTTACGCTCAAAAGAGGTTTTAAAGTTAAATACTTTGCCAATTATTACTCGCAGGGGAATGGGTTAGTTGAATCAACTAATAAAAACTTGATCAAAATCATTAAGCGAACCATCGATCAAAATCATAAGAATTGGCACAAATCTTTGATGTATGCTCTATGGGTAGACCAAATAACACAGAAAGCCTCCATTGGCACTTCTCCCTTTAATTTAGTTTATGGGAAAGAAGTGGTCCTTCCAACTCATCTAGCGATTCCCTCTTTGGCCTTAGTTCATTTTATTGCGAACACCAAATTCATCCTTACAACTAAGGTAGCTACAAATCCTTAAGCTAGAAGAGCAACGAGAACAGGCTAAAATAACTCATGCTCACCACCAAGCATTAGTAAAGGATTCTTTTGATTTAAACATGGTATCCAGAAAAGATTTTCAAATTGCAGATTTAGTTTTAAAATGGGATAAGGCTCACGAAAAAAAAAGGTAAACATACGAAATTCCAACAAATGTGGCTTGACCCTTTCCAAATTGTGGAAATCATAGGTCCATCTACTTTTATGTTATAGGATCTAACAGGAAAAAGAGAATCTTTACCAGTTAACGGGCAGATCCTCAAAAAATACTTTCCATAGAAGATCATTTTTTCGATTTTCATAAATTAGTTTTTCCTTTATTTTGATAGCAAAACCAGTTGTAAATGGTTACATTTGGAATTCACGAAAAATACTAGTATTTCTTTTAGATTTTGTTTTTTCGTTTGTATAAATAGAACTGATTTGAAAAATTGGTCATTATTATTGAAAGATACAATCAAAGGCTATAAGCCTGAAAATGTTACTAGTTTCAACCTTGCAAATTCTAATAAAAAGCAACCTTTAGTGGGAATTTGTTTTATATTAGCCAAATGAAAAGCATCAATAACAAAAAACGAAGATTCTCTGTAGAAAATCTCTTTCCAAAAACTCTACCATTGTCGTCCAAAAATATTCTTAAGGAAACAATGACTTCCTCCCTACCTAGAGGATTATGAGCTTCAAGGAATAATCCAGTGATACACTTTAAACTTAAAGAATAAGAGGTCTCATCACGGGCCGAATTATCAGGATCATAGATATTATAGCTTGCTGACTTTGCAAAAATTGCATACCACAATAGGGCAATGACTCAAGATTGTTGCAATCAAAAGACAAGGGGTCTAATCATGAGCCAGTTTGTTCAGCAAAGTTATAAATCAAGTGAGTGGCACTGTCATAATTTGCCTACCAAACCAAGGCATTGTTCTTTAAGAATTAAAAGAAAATAAAAGCAATAAGTGTGAATATGGTTTTCTCTTTGAAAATTGTATATTTCTCCAAGTAGGATACAGGATCATTGTTGGGTAACAGGTAACCCTGTCGAGGCTATAAACGCTTACTAGTAGCAGAGGCTCTACCTACAACAAATGAACATACTTAAAACTGATTTACAGAGAAGACTTTGTTTTTATCTTTACAAACCAAGTAGTGGCTGATGTAAATACAATGACTAGCTCTAGGAAGTAAATAATCAAAGTTAACATAGAAGAAACAAACTATCATTAATAGCTGAAAGCATGGTGTACTTTATCTTTCTATAATAAAGTTTGATTTTCCAAAAAATCCTTCTATTTTGGAAGTCTAGAAAATTCAAAAGAAAATCAGAGATAACTGGTTCTTCCTAGTGAATCGCCAATTGTTGTGGCCAACAACAATCCCCCTTCTTATTTAGTTTTATTACTAATACTAAATAAGTGGGGACCCTTATTGAAAAATTAAAAAAGTAAATTAGCATTTTTATTTCCTTTTTAAATAAATCTTACTATCATAAACTTAAGAAACTACCCGCAAAATCCAAAAAGACTTAAGTTTTATGATAAATTCTCTCAAAAATAAAGTGTCGCATCACAAAAAAGGTAATGGATAACATCGTCTAAGAAAACTCCTAAGATTGCAAAATCGCGATGCGATATCGCACACTGAAGAAACTCATCGCGCATCGCAGTTTTCATATGCCTCAAGTATCACTTAAGGTGAAATACCTCAAGGCGCCGATATGCTATAATGCATATCGCAAATCGCATTTCATAGAAACATATGATAATAGATGATTGTCAAACACAACGGATTAGCGATATTGTGTTCTGCGATATTGCGATCTCCAATATTACGAAGCAAATCGCAAAATCGCTTTCTCGCAGATCTACAAGGCTCATCATTCAAAATTTTTTTTCCGTAATCCGATGCCAAGTTATGCGTATTAATGTTAATTTAATGAGTTAGTTGATGATCATTAATGAAATAAGGTTTGGATTTGATTGAAAGCTCATTTCATGTAGGGTGATATATTTTATATGATTTCGACATTTAAAGCTTTCCCGTCAACTTATTTCTTATCATTACTCTTTCCTTATTTATAAATTGCAGGAACGGAAAGCATAAAGGTATACGCAACAATGTTCAAAATATAATGGGAAAGAAGGGAAAAGCTCCAATTTCTGAAGACAGGCATGACGCCTTTATACACAGACACCACCTGTAACAGAGACGACGACATCACTACTTGAGAAGGCATGTATAGTCTACTCGAGGAAGAAAATCCCAGAGTAATGGAGGTTACAACAACTGCAGACTCACGTGGGTCGTCTGAGGCGTCAATTACTGAACTAGCATGTTCATTCTTGCATCGCATAGCGGCAAGACCCAAGATTCTTCCATACATGGACATAGTCAAATGGGTATTGGATAGTGCTAAGAAAATAGATAGGCAGTTTAAGACTCAGAGCCAAGGACTCATTGGGTTGTTCACTTCACAAGATTTAAGGCTCATGTATCATCTACCAGAGCTATAGGTAACCTACAATAAACAATTCATGGAGAAGTTTGCTAAAGAAAACGAAGATTTGGCGAAATGCACCAAGGACTGGGCAATAAGGGAAGAACCACTAAAAAAGGATAAACACGATATGTACAGTACTGGTTCTCTCTCTTCCCCGTATTGCTTTGCTACTGATATGCTCTGTAGACTTTTTTGGAAGCCTGACGTCAACAAATTTTCATATGAATGGCTACCCTTATTAGATGCCGCCACTAATGCTACTATTGTGGATTGGGCTAAGATATTGCCTGATAATTTAGCCACATCTATTTGGAACTATCGGTCTAAAATAACTACTACTTAGAGGTTTTATCCTCCTTTTTATTTAGCTGCTTATGTTATGGATGCAATCTGTTACGTTTCCAAGTTTCCTTTAATGGGTTGGAAGTGGACTACTCAGGATCCCTTGCCCATTCATGTTTATCATGAGGAATTATGGGATTCCAAGTTTATTCCGTATTTTTACAAAATTTGTCATGGAGTCATGTTACCTCTGTACAGAATGTTGTATAATAAGGACGCTCCAAGATTTTCGCCTGAAGCGGAAGTTGATATTCTCCCCGTCGCAAGATGGTTTGGAGAAGAGATTTTCACCTATGTCAGAGTATTTGGAAGCCTTGCTTCCCCTCATGTCCTACCCTTATATGTCCCTGATAAATTATTGGCACGAGAGATTGCCTACTAGACCTGCGGGGTGGGAGGTATGAGCAAAGAATTGAAGGACAAGAAGAAGGCCATTTGGCCACAATTTCCTATGGCTTGTGGGGACTTTTCACTGTTTGATTTAGGTCATGCATTCAAAGAAGTAGACAATATGTTATGTCTACGATTGTTCAAATTTCCAGGAAGACAATTCGATCCTTATGATATCATTAAGAATTTCACTACTGCCATCAAAATAAAAGTATTTCCCAAAGAAGATGATCTTTTTGATGATTCATTTCAGTAGAAAAGTACACTGAAAGAAGTTCTGCATTCGGCCCAAATGCAATTTCCTTCAGCAAAATTTCAAGAATTCAAATTGTATAGAGAAAGGAGATTAGCTAACATCCCTTTGGATAAGTTACACTTGGAACCAATAAGGAGCCAACTTCCAATATCAGTCTAAGTGGAAGTTCAGGCACAAATAAGTCTATATGTAAGTAGAATCACTAGAACACTCTAAAAGGTCCAAGAGTGACCATAATAAAAGCGAAGGGTCAGTAAGAGATACTACCCAATCTAAAGAGTGCCCAGAACAACAGGTTTTGACTACTCCACAGGTAAATCTCCCCCCTCTCATCATCCAGGCACCACCAGTAAGAACTGAGCTTCATAAAGAATGGGAGACATTCAATGACTTAATTAATACTGAGGGGCAGAGCACAAAGACACCTGAGAATAATGTACAGACAGTGAATGATATGGTCATTGGAACAATCAACAATGCTCCAGAAATGGAACATATTCCCATTACCCCATCTTCTGAAATCATGCTCAAAATAGAGGAAATTCCTCCTCTAGATGTATTTTATAGTCCGTAGCATAAGGTGGTGGTAAAAAGGAAAAGAAAGAAAAGGAAATTGGAAAGCATGCTCTCACTTGAGGTAGAGCAGTTAAACGTCCTTTGGCGAGATCCTACCACTGACCCTACTGAAAATTCACTAAATTATCTCAGATTGCAGGAGATTATGCTTCTGTGACCATTGATAAAGCATCCGAGGTACAACAACTACTGAAGGAAAAAGAGGATCAAATACAAATTTTGGAGCAACAGCTATAGCAAGCTAGTGCCAACAGCGAAGTAAAGAAAAAGCTAGATAAAATTACAGCAATATTTTCAACAGATGCAGTTGGGATACCAGAACAGTTTGGTCAAAAAATAAAATCAATTATAGGTTATGCAAGAGATGCATAAAGATGATCCCAAGCTTACAGAGTTTGTCACAGAAGCCATTTCCTTAAATGACCAACTCTTGTAGCAACAAGAAACATTATGCCAAAGAATATCGCAATGGAGCTCCTATTGCGAGATAAGCGACAACATCACTAATCAAGTCATGGACTTGCGACATGATTACGATTTAATTGATAAAAGAGTTTCTAAGTATTTGGTTTGGTAGGAATCAGAGGAAGAAAAAAGGCAAACACACCCATAATCAATGAAGCCCACAAAAAAATGCTCTTTAATAAGTTGGATGCACAGATCAGGAAAGTAGAACAAGCGGTAGAAGAAGCAGACACAACGGCAAACAATGTCATTGACTATGTCAATGAAAACTTACATAGGGCAAATCTCATATCAGAGACCACTCCGGGATTTCTACCAAATGCACAACATCTACAGACAAGCTGGAGACAAATGGCTGAAGAAAGAGTAGAGTCCATCAAGAGGTTAACCAAGTTGAATTGGGATTCTTACTAGAAGTACTTGGTTAAACCACACAGTCAATGCATGATTCTCAAATGCCTCACTAACTCTGCTGAGAAGATAGCACCAGCACTTGCCGATTCTTTTTTCGCAGGGAAACTAAAGTCAGAGGTCGGCCAACCAACTCTCCTCAAGCCAATGCTGAATGCTTTCGACCACAGAGAACAGATACATAGATAGTTAATTGCCAGATTCAGTTTCAGTTTTAGTTTTAGTTGTAGTTTTGATTTATTTTTGCCTTAGATGAGGACGGTCATTTAAACCTCCTCCTATATTTTTGTGATAAACTATTTTTATATTTAGCTAGTAGTATTTCAACCCTTCTCATGCATTTAAAGAAGGGTTTTGAAATTTGTCAAAAACATTTCCTCAGAACATGCACTTCTGCACCCTTGGAGGAGGTTTTGATGAATGAACAGAACAAGATTTATTGATATCTATGTTTAAATATGTTACTGAAATGCACTTTTGGACTCTTAGTAGATGTTGAATTAAGAGGAGATAAATCATTATTGCTAAAATTCATGAGTAGAACTTGTTATCAATGGTAGTTTTATCTCTTAACGATTTCTGCTTATGTGTTAAGGTGATATTTATGTTTAGTTATTTATATATGAATGCTTGAATGTTTCAGTTATCATTTGGCACTTCTGTACAGTGATGGCTATTCTATTGATGCTTAATATATGAGTGACTTATTATGCGATATGCTTTTTCATAATTGTTTTGGCTAAATTTTTATATGAAATGATTCATCGTTATTGAATTCTTTTCTCATAGCGATTGAATGATCTTAATGATTTCTGCTTATGTGTTAAGGTGATATTTATGTTTAGTTATTTATATATGAATGCTTGAATGTTTCAGTTATCATTTGGCACTTCTGTACAATGATGGCTATTCTATTGATGCTTAATATATGAGTGACTTATTATGCGATATGCTTTTTCATAATTGTTTCGGCTAAATTTTTATATGAAACGATTCATCGTTATTGAATTCTTTTCTCATAGCGATTGAATGATCTTTATTAGCAATTGCTGTTAGAAATTATTTTGAGATCGCATAACTGAAAGATTAAAACCCGAGTTAGTTTTAGAATTAGATATTTCTATTCATTAGAATACAACTGCATGTTGTTAAATTAGATTTAGAATAAAAGCATTTTACTTAGGAAAGATTAGAAAGGAAATATCAACTCTCAACGCACACATACACAAATTGGGAAACTGGTCCCATTATCCCCAGTTGGACCCACCATCCCAAATGGAAAAGGAGCTGCTTTCAAGGTTCGGACCAGGTGGGTATCCCCCTTGTTGTAGACCCGATTTTCGGGGCTTCAACAGGGAGTAAGAGTGGATTAATCTATCTGAGCTTCTGCTTGCATGGTTTTATTCCACCCTTTAAAGTAATATTATGTTGTATGATGTTAGTATCAAATGATTTTAAGTCCTCATAAGACCAAGTGAAAAAATTCTTATAGGTTTTAAAGAGATTTAGATACCTTTGTTTATATTGTGAAGGGATTCCTTTTGATAATCTGACTATCTGGGTTTCATCCTCTAAGCCAATATTGAAATATTCTACTTGTTCGTCCATCTCTGGAGCCATTGGTTTGGAGGCTACATCATTCTTATTAAATAATCTTTCCAATGGGACTAGCCCACAAGGAATAGTATTCCCTTTCAGCTGTAGAATTTTATGTCCAACCATTGTGACTTCCCATGAAGTGGGTTCTTGATCTGCCTCTTTTTCCTCTCCTTGATCAAAGGTTGAGTTAACAAACTCCCCAACTACTTCTATAAATCATTTGATATGCTCATCATCCTCGAATACTTGCTAGTGCTTGACATTATCAAGTATAGAGGGTTTGTATCTGACCTCCACCTCGTGCCCGAGAAGTGGATTTTGAGGGGGTTTGAATTTTCTTGCTGCTACAACAAGGGAATCAACCATTTTTTTTCCTTCTCTAGGCAAAAATTGGATATTAAAGGCTATGAAGAAGTTATCTACCAAATCCCAATCTTCATTTTCGTAAGTCCTCAATTTGGGGTGTTTAGCCTAGCATTTATTTCTGATCTACTTTACAATTAGCTTAGATTCTCCATGCACAATGAAACATTCAATATTCATATTCCTTGTTGTTTGTAGCCCAAGGAGCAATGCCTCATACTCTACCACATTGTTGGTTGCCTCAAACTCCAACTTGAATGAGACGGGTATCAAGCTGCCCTCAGGAGATACCAACAATACTCCTGCTCCATTTCCCTCTTTGGAATTTGCTCTGTCAAGGTATAATTTCCACACTTCATTTTTTTCTGCATGCTAGTGTTCTAACTGAATTGTTAGATTTGTAGGTGTTCCTTCTAAGATGGTCTCATCTTCTTCTAGGAACAAGTAGGAGAGGTCATTTTCTTTTCCATACACTAGGGAAGTTTTAGAACCTTCACCTGGGTCACATTTTTTACAAATTTGGACTCTCTGTACAACCTCCTTTCCTCGCCTCTAAAAGTGGGAATAGGGGCATAAGTTAGATCTAATTTGATAGGCCCCCCAAACTTTGAACCCAAAGACCTATATAGGAGCATGCCGAATCGAGGGGGAATATCTGCTACTACGATGTCCATCACTACGCTCTTCACAGGGATTTGAGCCAGGTTTACCACCAGATATTTTATCATTCCCAAGCATTTGACCCTCATGGAGTCAAAGGAGTATAGGTCTGTATAAGGCCTAGTGATCTATAAGCCAAATTGTTCCATCATGGCTAAGGGCATGAGGTTATGTGAGGCTTCAGAGTCCAACATGGAGTTATGCAATAAGAGGTCATGAATTACCAGGGTCACATAGAAGGGTGTAATGGAAGGATCAAGTTCTTCAACATGAGGCCCAAAAACAATCATTGGTCTTTCTTCTTGAAGGTTTAAACAGTCATGGGTTGGTACTGAGGTGGATGGAAGCATGAACTGAGAAACTTGGGATTTATAACTGGGTTTCTTTAGAAGTTCAATTAGAGGAACAAGGATCTTTACCTTTTCAAGTTTCTTCTGAAGATTGAATGCAGGTTGGAATTTTTCTACACCTCCTAGCTCTACTTCTCTTTCCTTATCGATAGTAGTTTTTATTAGAACATGTGCCTTCTCTTCTGTGTGTACCTCAGAGCTATTTCATTCCTTGTTTGAGGGGACTTTACCTTGGATGCATTAGGATTCAACTTACCTTTCCCTTTATCTAGCACTGGGGGAATATCATGGGGAGTAGTTCCCTCTTGATGTGTTGGTTCCCTCGATCTCTTGCATGAAGATCTTAGATCATACCTTCGGTGTATTTGTGCTTGCATGAAATCCACAAACTGTTTACAATAGTCACCTATGTCCTCCTCATTTTCTACTTCTCATCTATCATAACTTGTTTCCTGGTGAGCCATATTTTCATATTCTTCTTCAGAGAAAGAGGAATACAAATTTCCCTGCATCTCATGTGTATTTGATGATTGTTCATAGGGATCATCTTCTAAATCTAAAGGATGAGGGATCTGATCAAGTTGGTCCTTTCTTTACCTTGGAAGTATCTGCAATGGTGGCCTTTTATACTGTGGGTTATAACATCGGTTGTTACCTTGAGCGTTTGGTTTTGGGAGACTCTTGTTTTCCAGCTCAAGCTTCACCACCTTATGTGATAAAATATTGATGAATTTATACATTTCCTCCCACTTCAGATCTGGTGATTATTTAGCTTGACCAGAGGAGGATGTTTCTTCTTTCCCCCTTTTCTTCTCAGTAGGTTCATCCTTACCTCTTGACTTCCCTGTCGAGGTGAAATTTTCTTCTACCTCAAGAGAATCAACTTGGAGTTGACCCAAAGTGTGAGACTTCCTTTCTCTTAGGGTAAAACCAAAGTCGGATTCGAAGGCTCCCACGAATACTATGTGAGCAGCAACTTGAGGAGGCTTTATCTCACCAGGCAGGTTATTATACTGCTTATTGAACCTTTTTATGAATTCTAAAATATCAACGTCTAGCTTCTTCCTTATAGCATTGAAATCTGTGAGGACATACAGATGATTTCTCTTTTCACCCCACTTTTGTGTGAAAGAGTTTTTGAGTTCCTCCCAGGTAGTGATGGAGGCATCGGGTAGGGCTTTAAACCATTTTCTGGCTTCTCCATCAAGGGATTGTACAAATAGTCTTAAGACCACATCTAGTTGTTCTACATTTAGATTCTCAGCAAAAGCACAGAAAATTTCAATTTGTCTTTGTGCAGTGTTTCCATCCTTCCCATTGAACCTAGGCAAAATCTTTAGGTAGTCTTGAGGCATAGCACTTAGAGGTTGAGGTAAATAGAGAGGGGCATATTTATTAAGTAAAAAACCCTAAACAACCATTTGAATTAATGGAGGGGGGTTGATATTTGTTGGAGGCACTTGGGCCAAAACCACAGTGGTTGGAGTGGCTAGACGGAGAGCAAGGTATGTAAGGATCTTCGGAGTAAATTATGAGAAGTTAATGACAGTGGGTTGGGAGATGGATGAGGAGGCTTCAAAGAATGATGAGACAGTAGCATAGGTAGTAGGAGTTTTCTCCTTCCAGACTCTCCTGAAAATTAATTTCTCTGGGTTAGATATAGATGGGGGCTTTTACTAAGAGGTATCTGAGTGAGTGTGAGGCTTTCTAAAAGTTAGGATGATAAATGATAATGGGATTTGTGGAGTCGCCAAGGTGATGCAAATGCAATCAGAACGTCTTTTCACACCTACACAAAGAGTGATCAACTTGTATCCTAGGGGGAAAATCCATCAATACGCTCCCCGACAATGGCGCCGGAAGATGTTATCGCTTCCAGAGACAACCTCGGATTACGTACAAGACCAGTGCTTGGAACATCTAGATTCTGTGTGTCTCATATGATTCTCAGGAAACTGGAGACATCACATATATTTTTGTATATCTATATTCAAAATATATAAAAACAAACATGGGTTGGTTCATTCATCTAAAGGCGTAAGCCATGTATTTCTGGTAGTACTTCTTCAAATATACAAATCACATAAATATATGCATAAACTAGTGGAGGCTGAGTAGTTCAAGGACCTATAGTTTAATAAGCTTTGAAAGAGAAATGGGAGAGGATAAGGAGGAGGAGTAACTCATCACATAGAGCTTGAAGCGTCAAGAATTCTACACTTATCACATAAAGCTTGAAACTTGCAAAATTCTACACTTATCTGAGTTAAAGGTAGACATAATGGAAGAAAGATGTTGGGGGCAATGATTCATAACGCAATTTTAAAGATATAATATCAAATATCCATACAGGCACATGCATTAACGAGTCAATACAAATGAATCTATAAGAACATCTAAAGCATTTCTAGCAGCTACAATTACATGAATTCAGAGAGGAAACATGAACATAATGGAATTTAACATAGGGATAATGTACTTTAGTACTCGAAGTGGGAATCACCACCATTTCCTTAATATTCTGAAAGATGCATATCATAAAGTAATATAGTCTTGAATATAACATGTAGTTATTTCTTTAGGATTCTGAACCTTTGTGAAGTATTGCTTCCCCCTATTTATTTGGAGAGGGGAGCATTGAACAATAATTACAACAAAATATCTCAGCCGAGCCTCAACTATCAAATCAACTAGCTGTCTCAGCCTTGGATGGCTCTGTGGCCCAAAAATGACTACAAAAATTGATTGCTGCAATAAATGGTGACACATTACAGGATAACAAAACAGTTCAATCAAGTATATGAAAATGCTAATAAAATATTTCCATGTCCATCCCTGTGATCGCCTTTGCTTCAGGATGTTGCTTGCCCACGGTCTGGCCTCCTGTGCCACCCATTCGATTCTCATCGCTTTTGTGTTTACTACTTGGATTGTTCGTTCTTCAAAATTGGGAGCAATCAACTATCGGTTTAATTCCACAGTACAAAAGAAGAGGTCGCTTGGGTGGTACTTCGTCTTCCCTCTACGTAGAGCACCATGCTGGATCATCAAGTCCTCTTGAGCTTCCATCTATTCATTTAATCTGTATTAGTCAACCCTGGTTTTGTGTCGTAAGGGACCTTTTTGGGTCAGCCCATGTCGATTTTGAATGTTTCATCTCTTTTCTTAAATGCCTCAGTTGCTGACCCACCACGCCTTTAAAGTTTTGCGTTACTTCATCACAAAGTTATCGCATCGAGATTTTCCATTAAAGGTCCTTACGGGATGGGACATTCTGATCTACTTTAGCCCCTTTTTCTTTGTGTGACCAGGGGGCTACGACCAAGATTTTAGTCCTTGAGTGCTGGGACCTTTGGGCTCATGATGTGAGGCTCAATCCTTTGTTAAACAGAATCCCGCATATCAACGATTTCTGATTCTCACCTTCGGTGCCTCCCCATAACAATTGCAATGGCTGATATGCGAAATTGGGCCCACCCGAGATATCGCAATCGGCCATTACATAGTATTACCTCTTTTTCCTCTGTCTAATGACTGTGATGCTAGATATATGCTGAAAAATACCCTCATCATCCCACTGAGTGGAAGCGAAATAGATGTTTTAATGCTCATTGATTTGGGCTGTTGATCCGGGCTTATTTAATCTAGGTCATTGATCCGAGCTTGTTGGTATCACAATCACAATATATGAGAGGGCCTTTTTACCACATTTCATAGTGCTTGCCGATTGTACAGATGTGAAACTTCAATAAAGCATGATACATAAAATATTGCATCTGGAACCAGGACTTGCATATCGCCATTAGAAAGGAAAAAGGGGCTTTAACATTGATTTATGGTGATTTTAGATGTTTTGGATGTGACGATTTATAGAATGTATCACATAAAATATCACATATGGGAAGCTTCTCACACATCACAATCACAAGTTGGAAGGGACTCTGACGGAGTAGGGACTTTCACTTGTGTGATCCCCAATTGCGATATCGCAATCGGTAGGGGAAGGAATTATCACAATCGACGAAAAAGAGTGGTGACAAGACTTGGATACGGCAATCAGCGGGGAAGCTTTGCGATATGCGATATCAGCGGAGGAGGGATTTTATCACAATTGGTGAGAAGGAGTGGTGACGAGACTTTGATATGGAAATCGGCGGGGAAGCTTTGCGATATGTGATATCGCAATCGCAAAAGTTAAAAGGGGAGACATGTGGATATGCATCACAAAAAGGGAAGGGGCTGATAGCCATTATGGTCTGTGGGTCCCGATGCTTAAAAGGGTTTCGACATGATTTATGAATGTTTTAAAACATTTCAAAGGGGAATGGAAAACACAACTAGAGTTGGGTATACAAAGGGATTTTGGCTAGAGTTAAAAATTGATCACTGCGGCTAGAGTTTAAAAAACAAAGGAAAAAATGAGGTTTGTGAAAGAAATGGTTTTAAGAGAATATGAGAATTTCTCCAAAATAATTTAAACTGAACCTGTTCTTCCTCATCTCTATTATTTTGCCCTCTTTGTAGAACTAGGACTTTGTTTTCAGAAGGTGAAAACAGAGCCAATGAACCTTCTTCCATTGTAGTGGAAATAGAGTGGAAGAAAGAATGAATAATACTCTGCCACAACGAATTCTAATATGCAAACCAAGTAAAAAAGTAGTTGTTTATTAATAATTTAATACCATTTTATTCTAGTAAATATAAATAAAGACAAATATTTTATATCTCATATGAATATGGGAGAATTCATATTTTATGTTTTTCGTGACCTATTTTCTTACATAAGTGATGATCATATTTATGGAATATATACATTTACACTAAAATTAATTTGTAACCAATAGGCACACTTACCACATTAAAATTGCAATTTAAGAGACATAAACAATTATAGAACAACTCAATTGATAAAGACAACTACAATTTAAAGATCAATGCCACAAGTAATTAGGTACAAAAACAAATTGATGCAATCAATTGAAAAGTGCTAATAAACTAGATGTCTTCTTTGAAAATTTTACATAAATGAACAATTGCATTTAACATGAAATGAAATAGAATAACATGAGATAAAAGTTAACATTTTTTGAAAAAAGGAATAAAGGCATTCTCATGTCCATTATTATTAACACTTTCTATAATTCATTAACGAGTAAAAAAATCCCAAGTTAAAATAAATCTAAGATAGTTAAATTTAAATGATATAAATATCAAAATATTTTCGAAAAAAATCATTACCAATATATGTTATTTCAACATAATTTTGTCACAATTTCTACTATAATTTTGTACTAAATTTCTTTTAATTATTATAATATGAAATATATAATATTAGAGTTAACAAATCCAGAAGCTTATAAACTTCATGTATATATAATATAAATATATATATATATATATATATAAATATATATATAACAAAAGCGTTGAATCATTATTAAAGTTCTAATTATAGTTACAACTAATAATAACAATGTGACCAAAGAGTTACAACCAGAGTACCAATTATGAGGTTGAACATCAAAAAACTCTGTGCGTCAATGAGCACGTATTAAATATCTAGATAACACTTCGATGGAATAATCTCCTCATCTCTTTGAGAACTCTGCTGTGTACCTCCAAATCCTCTGCGAGTCTACTCTGTGCGAATTGTATTGTGCAAGTCGAGTATGCACTCTCTCTTGACAACAATTTTAACAACATGGAACAAAAAATTCATATATTGTTTAATTATTTTATACTAAAACTATAGAGGAGAACTTATCAATATACAAACTAAACTTATTCAATTTATGTGTGAGTTAAAAATCGAATCAATTGGAGACATGGGAGAAATGAACTCGTTTAAAGGGAAATAGAATCATGTTTCTCAGACCATTTCAAGAAACCATCAATTCCTAGAGAAACCAGTTTCTTGAACTGAGAAACAAGAACGACCGTACAAAATGATGTTTTTCATGTTATTTTGTTTTATATACATTTTCTTTCATAAACAAAAACTCCCAGTTCATTTGTGGTAACATAGTTGTAGGTTCAATAACATTTGATTATATAAATCTTGATTCATATATTGATATGTTAGTCTATTTTTAGCACAACTGGACGCATTGAATGGATTTTTCAAAAGGTTGCATTATGTTTATATAATGTTTCATGCATTTCTAGTAAAACACTAAAAGCTAGATGCTAAATATGTTTGTTATATGTTGCTTATGAATTCATAGGTAAGGTTGGTGTATTTCATATATTCTCATTGCAATAATGAATTGCTTGAATGCTTCTAGCATCATTGAAGCTGTCAATTTAATTCTCCAATGGTCCATGGATTGAGTTTTAACTCGTTAAGATCTATTTTCCTATGGAATCGAGTTCAATAGAAGTATAATAACTTTGAGTTCTATTATTCATCAAGTTTTGTACCTATGGAATTGGAATTGGGTTCAAAAACTACATAACAACTTTGAGTTCTCTTCCAAGTCTAGGTGCTTGCCTATGATTTTTGGTGCATATGCAAGCCTTTAAAGTGTGAGAATACGCAAGAATAAGCTCATGGGATGAATACCCATTTCACTCTAAGGTCTCCCTCATGTTTATATGTGGTTGTTTTTCAGCAACAATGGCATTCATAAGGGGATGAAGCTCTTATGACAACCCAAATCACATGTGCAGAAGAGAAACCTAATGAACCAGATGAATTAGGCACTTCTAGGTTTGATCTCAAGATTAAACCACTCCATATCCCTTGCTAGAGTAGGATATATATCTTATATAATATAAATGTCATAGTATTTAATAATATATGAGTTAGGTTGAATATGTGGCATATATAAAGGTATGAAAAGAGACAAACATATTCAATAAATTCCACAGTGTTACCTCAGTTGGCTGATATACCAACCAAAATCAAAACAGGTTATCCAGTTAAATACCAGAATGAAGTAGTGATTTCAATGTAATTGATATGTGGAATAGTAATCAAAGTTTTATTACTGGCGTTTTTGTTGGTTTTTCCAAATAGAGGACATGGGTTTGATCAATTGTTTTAAAACCTTTTCCTAAACCATTGTTAGCATGAGAAGTATTGTCAAAATCTACTTTTCGAGGAAATTAATAGTATGAATTTATGACCCATCTTTTCGTTGAGTGTTCTAACAGGACATATACTAATGAGACAACAACACTTACTGAGATATTGTCGGATTACTTACTGGAACAACAACAAGATGGTGATAAGAATTAGCATTGTGAGAATTTGATTGAATAGATTTGACATTAGTGAATAACAAATTTTAAAGGAAAGTCTTGGGAATGTGGTCTAATGGTTATGTGGGTAGGTTGCGTCCCACGGGTTTTCTGGCCTAATCCTGAGCAAGACTATGTAAGCCTGAGAGTTGCTTTCTTCAATTGAAAGAAAAAGAAAAGAAAAAAGGTGATGTGGAGATTGCATACAAGCCGAATTTGCCTAGGAAGAAGTCAATGACACTCTTTGAAAAAGGAAAAAAAAAAACCTTCAGAGATTTGTCACCATTCTTCTACAAGATTTAGAATGATATCAAGTGAAAACTGGAGGTTCTACAGATGGGCTCGGTTGAAACATCTCACCGAAGACATGTAGTTTTGAAAAATATGAAAATTTGGAAGTGATTTTGCTAACAAGCAATTCAATTCAATAAAGTAGCGCTATAATTGGAGAGGTTTCTTTGTTCAAAGAAGTTGCCTTATGTGATTTATTTTGAGGGTTTTGATTGGTTGTAGCTATAGGTTGCCTATTTGAAGTAGACATGCATGATTTAACCCCTTGCAAGAGCACGTTGTGAAAGATGTTGTTTGATGAGGTCGACTTGGTTGAAAGCAACTACGGGACAAGTTTTCAGTTGGAGGTTAGAGTTACCTTCTTTATGGGGTTTATCATGAACAAACAATAATTTTCTTTTGTTACTAGAAGTTCATTGGAACTGCAATTTGAGACAGATGGAAGTGAACAAGAATTGGAGAAAATTATAAACTAGAAATTGCCCCAAAAGGTGCAATCTCAACCCATTAATTGATTAACTTTGTAGTTTCAATATGCAAATAGCACAATCAAATTGAGAAAAAGTTGAAACATATTTTTAGGTGATCTTTTCCAAATTTCAATATGAAGTTAGAAATATTTCTAGTTGTGGAATAAACTTTTATAAACCCATATATATGTTATATAACTTCCTAAAAAGAACAACATTGAAGGATTTTACTCTGCAATATAAATACAGAACAATCTACATTGATTTGTTCAAACTAAATAGATGCCTTTTGATATTCTCAGAACTGGATATATACAAATAAAGACAAGATTGAAGAAAATTACTCTTAGCCATTGGACCAAAACCAGTATGAATACATAGAAAAGAAGCCTTATTCATTAAACCAGGGGCCAAAACAGGTCATATCTATTTTAGGCAAAATAATATATCTTGTACAAAAATCATAAAGAAAAGGTTGGTCATATTAATTGTTCATAAGCCATCATATATAGCTGCATGTAAAAGAAGCCCTCTAATAGGGTTACATAGAATTACTTGGGTCATGCAATCTCTATGGAAAATAGCTCACTATCAATATGCTAACTCTGGTAAAACTGATGTTGGGAGAAAACAACTTTTTTAAGAGAGGTGGTGGCAAAGAAATCATTGTGCCAACTATGTGGTAAAATTGAGGTGTAACATGGAAGATATTTAGATATTTAGGAAAGCAATTTAGAGAGTGTGAATGTTGGGCCAAGTATATGCCCAAAGGTTTTGTGGATTTGGATGAGATAAAATAAACATGATAACCAGTAGGACCTTGGTTAGCTGTTAAAACGATAATGTCTCAAACCTGCCAAAGGTTTCAATCTTCAAAACACAAGTTTTCCAAGTCATGGACCATCTTACTTGATCATAGACTGAGCCAAGTGAAAATCTAGGCGAACTTATTGCTTCTCAATCAGATGGATCTTTTGATTTGAGATAGGATGGAAATATTTGTGCAAACAACCAAGGTTTCATCTTCCATCAATTAGTGTCATATACAAAGATAAAAATCCTACACAATGTGAATAATATGTAAATTTGGCAAAATACATACCAAGTACAAATCCCAAGAAAATTTGATTGAATAGATACCCCACCTATAGCTTCTCGATTGCAGGATATTTCCCGGTGGCAGGGATCTAGTTCTTTCAATTTGAAATTAGATGGGGATTAGTTGAAGGGATCTTACCTAGTTATAGGGATTTGGATTTTTCTATTTGTGATAGGACAAGGATCTCTGAGTTTGCTAATAAGTATGATACCAACATCCCAAGGCATAAAAGATAACTAAAAATTGAGTTAATTTAAACTAAGCCTCTGTATTCTCTGTTATTGTAAAATTTGTTTAATTTTCTATGAAAACATTGGCCTCAAACTACGTTTTAATACAGTTTAATAAAATTTCAATAACGTAAATATACTATGTATCTGTTCTACAATTTATATTGAAGTGTTTGGTTTCTGAATATGAAAGTCTAGTTAGACCGACAAAACTTTGTGGACTGATGTCACTAGTAAGTTTGTGATCCTGATTTGTGTTTAAAACTATTGTAAACTAAATACTGACACATATCTCAATTCCTTTGACACAATATCCTTTTGTCTTCCAATTATGTTTACAACTTGTTTTGTTTATCAATTCTTTCAATTAATTGGTTAAAATGAATTAATTCATTAGATGAATATAAATGGTTCTATTACCCAATCAAGTACAAAAACAAAAACACCTTGGGATGTGTGTAAACCCCAAATTACAAAAAGTCTATCTATTATTTGAAAAAGATGTGTGATTACCATCCTTTCACAAAAGAATGCATCATTATTAAAACAAAAAACAAAAAATGCATGCCATTGAAATAATTTGACTACTCTAAAGCATAAAATGTTGTCCCTTATTAAAGTTCGAACAATTAACTAAATGTATGCGATGATGTCCTTAACATTAAAGTTACCGAACAAAGTTCCTTTAAAGGTTAAATCGACAAATTTGAAACATGAAGAAATGTTAAAAAATTTCTTATCAAATTAATTCTATTTATTTATTAAAATGGGGTATATATAAATATATATGTATTTCATTTCCAAATCACACGTTGGAGTGTAATCCAAATCTGATAATCCTATATTTCGTAAAATCTGAAATTGAAACTTAAAATCAATTAGTTTAAATTGAATCATAAAACTAATTAATTGGTAATTAAAACTTAAAATTCAAACCTGATTATCAATGCACCGGAACATTAAATAAACATGCTAAAATGCCTCAATAAAAATCGAAACCCGGCAAATTGTGCACTCTATAAAGCCTCAAATCGAACGATGAATTCAAATTAAACATAAAATGAACTAACTATTCAACTAAACTTGAAACTAGTAATGTAAGCGTAAAATCTAAACCTAATAACACTAATGTGAAACTGGATAATCCACGCACCAAGCATTAAATTGAAACTTGCTAATTTGGGCACACTTGGTAACCTAATCATAACATCTGGTTAAATTGAAACCATGGAAACCGAATCAAATAATGGGCATGATACCAAATCGAAGACATGGTGATTGTAATTAGACATCACATATAGAAAGTGATTTTTATTTATTTTTTAAGGTTGATCCCTACCACCATTTAGAGAAGCCGCTAGTAGTGCCCTTCCAAGCTCGTGTGATCCATCGAATGCAAATGGAGGAGAAGCAGTTCTTGGGTGAGGGCAAGCGTCACCAAGGTGTGAATGAGACCCTGCAAGGTTTGAAAATTCTGACACAAAAGTTATAAGGATTCGTGATAATGTCGTTGTCAAGGAAATGTGACAACTCAACATCTTTAAAAGTGCCATGAGTTAGGTTTGGTTACTGGTATCAATGTTGTCCAACTTCGTCGAGGCCTTCGACATTAGCAGACTAGCTAGGTTGATTTTTTCTACCCCAATTTCTTCCTGCTCCTTTTTGACCTTGGGTTTCCGCCCTCTCTTCTTCTAACCACCATCAATGCCCTCATGTAACACGATCCGGGGCTTCTTGCCCCACTTCTTGCCTTGGCCTCGGGTGCTTGCAGTGGCCTTGGACTCTGCAATAGATATTTCTTGCATTCCGACATTGGTGTGTTTAAGCACTGCAATTCCATGGCCCGGGGCTTCCTTCCTTGGTCTCTGGAGCTTCCAGTGGCCTTGGGTTGTTGCTGCAATTTTCTCGCATTGGGTTGAAGCACTGTAACTCCCCAGCCCTGGGCCTGCCTCGCTTCCTACCCTGGCCTCTGATGCTCGCAGTGGCATTGGACTGGTATTGCTGCTCCAATTGATGTCTCTCACATTCTGACACTAGTGGGTTGAAGCATTGCAACTGCACAACCCACGGCCTGCCCATCTTCCTACACTAGTCTCTGATGCTCATAGTTCGTAGTGGCCTTAGAATGTTGTTGCTGCTGCAATTGATGTTTCTCATATTCCGACATTAGTGGTTTGAATTTTTGCAACACCACAGCCCGAGGGGCGTGGCTCGCTTCCTACCCTAACCTTTGGTGTTCCTAGTGACCTTAGGTCATTGTTTTTGCTGCGACATTGGTGTGTTAAAGCATTGCAACAACTTAAAATTGTAGAGGGCATCCGAGCCCATCTCTACCACTGGTGCCACATTGCTCTGAGCTCGTCTCGCAACAACTCTCTCCTTGTGAGCATTCTGGTGTGGTCATTGCCATAAACTCCACGAAGAAATTAAACAAACTCTATTGGAACTCCAACATAAAAAGTGCGCAGATGTGGAGAGTAAATGTGTGGCCTAAAAAAGTGTGCACAGTTTCAGATAGATAAAAAGCACATAGATGTTGAGCGGAGAACATAAGTGTGGCCTAAAAAAGTGTGCACAATTGTCAAATAGATATGAGATATGAGAAGTGTAGACGATCAACTGATTTAAAAGAAATGCTTATCGGCCTAATTACTTTGTTAAGATAAATGAAACCAACTAACTAAAGGTTTTAATATTCCCCAAGTAATTACAGCATAACGTGTTCCCCTCTAAAAAGAATTCTCCTATCTACCTATCATCATCTGTGCCATTCGATCTTTTGTTAGATGATTAAGTTATCATTATCCCCCCGGATGCGGGTGGCACAATTGAATTTTAATGAAACTCATGCAAGATAATAAAACTAGGTACTGCCAGCTTCAGGGCAGCGTGGCCTCCCAGTTTTTCACCTCGCACAAGAGGAAGGTAGTTATTAAGGTTGGATACTGTAGGATTTTTTCATTAATGGAGTGCACGCTTCAACGCAACACTGCGGTTGTTATAATCATGTTGAACCTCTGTGCTCTATTCACTCCTTGCGCTCAGTCTTTCGACTCCAGGCTCTGGTTGGAGGTGGGTTTTGGTGATAGGCAGAATCTTGCTAACAGAGGCAAGCTTCAGGTAGGCTCTCTGTATTTCTGGGAAAGTTTCGATTATGCCAAGGTTCCCCACGGAAGGATTAGCACGGTTTCAAGGGGTAAGCTATCCAAAGCTCTTGAATTTCAAATTGGTCATGCTATATATCCGTCTCGAGCTTTCTCTGTGTGTTTAATTTGGTCTCTGGGTCATTCTTGCCATACCCCTGTTCTTGCCTCTGGTCTCTCTGTGCCTTCCCCTGCGCTTTTCATAATGGTTTTCCAAAGCAGGAGGAACTGTTCCGGGGGGCGTCGAGGCAGCGACAATCATCCATCCGTCAGTCATTTTGGGGACCCTGAACAGTCGCCCATTAATATTCCCTCCTCTCATGAGGATTTGCCTCCCCTGAGCCCTGGGCGCATGCCTATTCCAAACAGCGCTTTCCAAACAACGCATTTCAAATTTCAAAGCAATTTGAATAGGCCTCTGATTATCGCTCACATTACCATAATCCTTTCAGAAGAAGAAAATCAAATTTCCCCTCTGTCATGCATTGCTCCTAATCCTTCTCAAAGCAGTGAGCATTCAATGGATGAGGGAGGTCTGGAGATTCGGCAAAGTGACAAGTTTGGTCAAGAGGACATTCCGCCCAAAAGCATTTCGCCCCTTGAGGACATATGCCTAGTTGCTGGGGAAGGGACTCTTGGCGCCACAAGTCACTCCTTGGCGAACCTTGTCAGTGAGACGGATGGCAATGAAAGTTTGAGGATTGGCAGCGCGTGTCTGGTTGCGGAGAAGACTCCTGGTGAGGATATGGAAGCTTAATGCCACCTGTGACTGCTTTTCTCCTTTTTGTTTTTGATACTGCTCAGATGACCACCTCCAGGCTTTTTTGCTCACAGTCAAGGTTCAGCATCTTCAGTCTGTTGTTTTGGCTTCCTTTCGGGGAAGTGGTGGTCTTCTTACCGGCTGGTCTGCTACAAATTTCGGCTTTTCTGCTATCAATGTCTCTATCTCCGTTCTACAAGTCTATCTTTGGGTTTAATATCTGTTTTCTAGCTCTATGTAATTGGTCTCCCCAGGTTCCTTTTGTAACAGGGCAGTTCTGCTTTGTTGAGTGCTCTCGGGCTCTGATCTCTGAGGCCTCAACTCCATGTAAAAATATTTTGCTTTACAGTTAATAGATTTTAGTCTTTGCAAAGAAAAAAAAGTTATCATTATCCGTTGAAAGAAATCTCCTATCTACCTTTCATCAGATGTGCCATTCAATATTTTGTTATATGATTAAGTTATCATTATCTGTTGATTTGAATGGAACGATGGTTCACCTCATTTCCCAACCGCACAAGATTGTGGCACCTCATTCCCCAACTGCTTTCCCAACCGCACAAGACTATGACATATGCATAACATGGCTAGTGCATCCTGCAACACTGGCCTCATTTCCGCATATTGAGGCTACTCAGGTATGTCGCTACCATTGACACGACCGAAGGTAATGTAGTCTACAACTGCAACACTAGAGGAAGAGTTGGCGTGCTATGACTGTTTGGGTTGCTAGTTGCGGGTAGGGTGTAGAGCTCACAATGTTGTCCACATGCCGCCACATGAATTTTGTAGGTCAGCATCTCTTCACTGAGAGGGAAGACTATTGGACTATATTTCACAACTCAGTGGTGTCTTCCCTGTCAGAAATTCACTCCAAGATTGATATTTGTCTATAACAATTTGAAAGAATCTCTGAAAGAATATTTGAAAGGTGATGAGGGTTTTGAGATTATATTCATTTCTAGTGACAGAGATGAAGCAACTTTTCGTTCATAATATGAATCCATGCCATGGCTTGGTCTTCCTTTTTGGGGATGAAAAAATTAAAGAGTTGTCATGCTATTTCGACATTACAGGAATTCCATCGCTTGTTGTAGTAGGCCCTGATGGAAAAACTGTAACGAGTGAAGGAAGGAATTTGATCAACTTGCACTAGGAGACGGCTTATCCTTTTATAGTAGTTCGTCTAGCTAAAATTCAGAAGGAATAGACTAAGAAGCCAAGAGTGGACTTTGAAAGAGTAGTGCCTTCTTCCTTTGATTAGCTTTTGAGTAGACAAGGGATTTTAACTTGGTGATTCTTTTGAACATCTCTATGGTAATGAGCATGCTTGTCATAAGAAATGTGAAGTAGATGGAATTTGTGAAAAATTCACTGAACTAGTGAGACAAACACATTCATTTCAAGGTAGAAGAGGCTCATTTGAGTATGAACATGTCTCTGAACAAAATGGTCTACAAAAGGATTGTTGCATTGCCATTCCACCTTTTAAAAAATACCGTGATGGTGCCTATCTTCACACACTAAATCCAGATATTGTATTATTGCAAGGTTAGATGTCAAGCTTGTGGATATTTTCGTCAACATCCTGTCAATCATTTTGGTTTACATAATATGGTTCATGGGAATATGAGGAATGTTCAATTTGCATCATACCAAGAAGAGTTTGATATCCAGGAGAGGAAATATACTTGGGGGAATCTGGTGTGGAAGATATGTGTAACATGCAGTGTAAAGTGCAAGGTCAGGGACACATTCATTTAATTTACTGCCCTATACATGATAATTTCACAAGTCGTATCTATGATGGCTCTCGGCATGAGACAAGAAAATATGGCCCTAATGAGGATGTGCCTAACGATTAACTTACCCATGAGACTTAATTAAAGCAAATGCAGTTTGAAGATCCTTGTATTGAAGAAGATCAGAAGGAGTTTTCTCTGTGTAATCACCTTTGCAGGTCATAAGAGCATAATGAAATTGATGCTAGTTCCACGAGGTCTTACTGCACACAGAAATTATGGCATGCTCCAGTGAATAAAATTGCCTCAATGGCATCCTCTATAGGTCACATAACTGCAGATGGTCATGTTTTTTACTATGATCATTACAATAACATGCCACATCATGTGGTTTTTATATTGACAAGTCTAGTTCAATTTCCATTCCTGATATAAAACCAACCATGGCCAAATTTATATCTTGACATAATTGTAGGCTGGGTTGTGAGTATGAGGCTATCGTTCGATTGATTACTCCAGACATAGAACTAGTAGTGATGATTCTTTATCTGTGGTTCTCTTTGATAATACAACAATAGTTTCCCAGAAATGCAAGAGATGAAGGAAGATAGAGTGGACAGTTTTATTCAATATGTCGCAGCAGGTGGAACTAGTTATTCTTGTGGTCTGAAACTGGAAGAGGAGGTAATTTATCAAAAATCCAAGCATGCTAATGTGGTCAAGAAGAAGCCAACGATTATTTTTTTGAGTGATGGTGGAAACAACGATGGGAGAGATCCTCTGGAGTTTGTAATTAGACCGAATACAATAGAACCAGGGATGATATTCCATACAATCATGTTTGGAACAGATCCTACAGTCGTTATTTTGAATAAAATGGCATGAATTGGTAATGGCACTTTCCAACATAGTCTTGATGGAGTGCAACTAGCACGAAGCTTTGAGAATTTAGTGACTAGTCTAAAGCCTAATGTTGCAGCTTTAATCTAATGATGGTTCTTCTCAATTTTGTGGTGAGAAGAGCATTCTATAGCACATGGTGGTGGAAGTAGCAGTCTCTATTTTGGTGTCTTTATTGAGTGTAAAAATGGACAAAATGTCTCAAGAGGTGCAAACCTCTTTGCACTTCCATTTTTCATTATTTCATTTTTTATTTTGCAGGTGGACTTGGTTTGAGGATACTATTATGTAGGAGATAGCTTTAAATTTGGGTTTCCAATGGCATTCACCACAACGATGTTGTCATGGAGTGTTTTGGAATTCAGTGGGTTCATGGGTGGTGAGATAGCCAACTCAAAGGATGTGATTCATTGGGCCACGGATAACCTTTTGAAAGAAATTGCACATCCAAGCACCTTATATGTCTAGGTAAATGCATATATAGTACAGAATGATTCAACTCTCTACAAACTAACCCATGTCATACTCTGTAGCTATAGCCATTGTTTATCTGACTAAAAATACAATATACATTACTTATTTTGCATATTATGGCTAAAACCTATTCGATGGTCAAACTTGTGTCAGGTAGGGGATCCCAACACTGATAAAAAAATGTTGGGAAAGGCCAAAAGATATGGACACAACTCGCATTGTTTATAAAATTGACAGCCAACATCCTGTTTCAGATGTTGAGGCTGAAAGAGTTGCAGCACTTGCAACTGCATCCCCTGTATTTCGCAAATCTAATCCTTCATATTCCAAACGACTTATTCATACTACCACGAAGGTAAGTACTAAAATGGTTACCTCTTTTAAGTTTACATAGTATGCATTCATTGTAAATCCCCACAACTAACCTTGTTGCCTTGGGATTCTCAGGTATTTTATTTTGTTGATAAGCACAGAGGAGCTTATAGTGACTCACTTAGATGTGGATTTTGCCCATTCTATTTCTCATACTCTGGATATGAGGTACTGTTAAATATAAAGTCAAATTTTGAGTTGATTCTTAGCTTGCTAGATGAGGTTGAAGGTTTATGATTGACTTGCTTTTGGGATCATCTCGGGATGAACTACTCTCGGGAGCTGCTTGGCTGAATAAGGCAACACGCAACCCAACTTATCTAAATTACATTCAATCAAAAGGCCAGTCATTAGGAGCTAATGAATCAAACAATATATTTGGGTGGGACAATCTATATATATGTATCTATATATAT
>APFE031018063.1:60451-97651 GCA_000404065.3 Pinus taeda
ATATATATATATATATATATATATCTTGAAGTCTACCATATGGGTTTTGTTGCCAGGTAGCTCAATATGGATCAAAGTTAGTTGGATACCTCCCAAGTCAAATGAAGAAGATATGAGCTCATGGTCAATGCCCTAGTTAAATGTAAGTTATTATACACATATAATGAAGCAATAGTCATCCAACAACAAATATTTTTTTGGCTTAATGATGACTATATTCTCATGCATTTCATGTCATGAGAACATCACACAAATGAAATTTGTGTTCTATTTATTGGTCATGGTTGTTATGTTATAATTGAGAAGCAGGGAATTGTCTGTTATGGATGATGCATGATTATTAATAAAAACGTGTAACATATTTCCCTTATTTATAGTGTTTCCAACCAATGCAATGTTATAATATCTTTAAGGAGAAATTTAGTACATTTCTCAAAAAAAAGAGTCCATAAAATTGTTATGTATTCATCTTGAATCAAACCCCCAACAAGCACATTGTTTGAGGCACTATCTGTAACAATTTAGACCACATTTTCTCTTCCAACTTCTTCTATTGCCTCTTTGAAAAGATCATAAGATATGGACCATCTTTTGTCTTCCATGTAGTATCATGACATTTTAAAAACATAACTCCTTTTGGAATATCAACCAAAATATTAACAAGAGGATGATGGTTGATATCTATCCAACTATCTCAAATAATGGATACCCTAACTTTTTTCGAGTTGTCTTTAATAACACGAAGTCTAGCTTCAATTCAAGCCCTCCCTTCAAAAAACATTGTTGTCCTCATCTTTTCATAACTGTGAGGTTTGTAATATTTAGGGGCAGTGTTAACTAGATCTCTCACCATTTCTTTCCATTAAGAAGATTTGAAAACATTAAAAGCTATGCTATTTTCAAAAAAAAAAAACTACCCAATAGATGCATCCATATTTCCTCTCCCTTTTATATCCCATTGGTTTTCAAGGTGAGAAACAAAATCATGATGTTGAGAAGAACACAATGGACCACTAACTATCAATCCAGTGGGATTGTTATTGATTTGAATTAAGCCTTCAGCAACATGTCTCAACTTTTCAAGTTCATTATATTTCTTTTATATAGATGTTTTCTTTGTTTAAGTTACACTCGAACATACACATATTTTTTCATTTTTCTCTATTCCAAGTAAATGCTATCGAACTCTTCCTACATGCCCTAATTTTTTGCTCGTGTAATAAGAGCAAAACCAAACTTTTGAACTAGTTGCCCCATTTGTTCCTCCATTATAAAATTGTGTGCATTTCATTGCCACCCATAGCGTTACTTCAAAAGCCTTTTTTGCTTCTTGGTATTTTTTGTTTCGAGTTTTTTTGGGCGTCGATCATATATAGGTTTTTTTGGAAATGGGTGGTCTACTTTGTGGAGCTAATAAACTAAAAAAAGTAGTTGATTATTAATAGTTTAATATCATTTTATTTTAGTAAAGAAAGATAAATATTTTATATTTCATGTGAGTGTGGGAGAATTCATATTTTATGTCTTTCGTGACCTATTTTCTTACATAAGTGATGATCATGTTTATGGAATATATACATTTACACTAAAATTAATTAGTAACCAGTAAGCACACTTGTTACCACATTCAGATTGCAACTTAAGAGAAAGAAACAATTAGAGAACAACACAATTGATAAAAACAACTACACTTTAAAGATCAATGCCACAAGTAATTAGGTACAAAAAAAAATTGATGCAATAAATTGAAAAGTGCTAACAACTAGATGTCTTCTCTGAAAATTTTACATAAATGACCAATTGCATCTAAGATGAAATAAAATGGAATAACATGACATAAAAATTAACATTTTTTGAAAAAATGAATAAAGACATTCTCATGTCCATTATTATTAACACTTTCTATAACTCATTAACGTAAAATAAATTTAAGATAGTTAAATTTAAATGATATTAATATCAAAATATTTTCGGAAAAAATCATTACTAATATATGTTATTTCAGCATAATTTTGTCACAATTTTTATTATAATTTTGTAATAAATTCATTTTAATTATTATAATGTGAAATATATAAAATTAGACAAATCCATAAGCTTCTAAACTTATATATATATATATAATCAAAAGCATTGAATCATGATTAAAGTTCTAATTACAATTACAACTAATGATAACAACAAGACCAAAGAATTATAACCAGAGTTCTAATTAAGAGGTCGAACAACAAAAACCTTTAGGCGTCAATGAGCACATATTAAATACATGGATAACGTTTCGATAGAATAATCTCCTAACCCTACTATGTACCTCTAAAGCCTCTACAGTCTGCTATATGTGAATCATCTTGTGATCTCGCTTGACAACAATTGTAACAACATGCAACAATAAATTCATATATTGTTTAATTGTTTTTAACTAAAACTATAGACAAGAACTTATCAACATACAACCTAATCTTACTAAATTTATGTGTGAGTTAAAAATAGAATCAATTGGAAACATGGGAGAAATAAACTCGTTTAAAGAGAAACAAAATCATGTTTCTCAGAAAACCATTTCAAGGAACCATCCATTCTTGGAGAAACCGGTTTCTTGGACTAAGAAACAAGAACAATTGTACAAAATTACGTTTTCCTTGTTATTTCATTTTCTACACATTTTCTTTCGGAAACAAAAACTCCCATTTCATTTCTGGTAACACAGTTGTAGGTTCAATAACATTTGATTATGTAAATCTTGATTCATATATTGATATGTTAGTGTATTTTTAACACAATTGGATGCATTGAATGGATATTTCAAAAAGTTGCATTATGCTTATATAATGTTTCATGCATTTCTAGTAAAACACTAAAAGCTATATGCTAAATATGTTTGTTAGATGTTGCTTATGAATGCATAGATAAAGTTGGTGTATTTCATATATTCTCATTGCAATAATGAATGCTTTGAATGCTTGGCATCATTGAAGTTGTCAATTTAAGTCTTCAATCTTCCGTGGATTGAGTTTTAACTCATTAAGATATCTTTTCCTGTAGAATTGAGTTAAGTAAAAGCATAATAACTTTGAGTTCTATTATTCATCAAGTTTTGTACCTCTGGAATTAGAATTGTGTTCAACCACTACATAATGAGTTCTCTTCCAAGTCTAGGTGCTTGCCTATGATTTTTTTGGTACATATTCAAGCTTTGAAAGTGTGAAAATACGCCAAAATAAGTTCATGGCATGAATACCCATTTCACTCTAAGGTCTCCCTCATGTGTTTATATGTGGTTATTTTTCAGCAACTAAGTTCATGGCATGAATACCCATTTCACTCTAAGGTCTCCCTCATGTTTATATGTGGTTATTTTTCAGCAACAATGGCGTTCATAAGGGGAGGACTCTCTTATGACAACCCAAATCACACGTGCAGAAGAATCACTCTAAGGTCATCACTCTAAGGTCTCCCTCATGTTTATATGTGGTTATTTTTCAGCAACAATGGCGTTCATAAGGGGAGGACTCTCTTATGACAACCCAAATCACACGTGCGGAAGAAAAACCTAACGAACCGGATGAATTAGGCACTTCTAGGTTTGATATTCAAACCACTCCATTTCCCTGGCTAGAGTAGGATATATATCTTACATAATATGAATCTCATAGTATTTCAGAAGATATGAGTTGGGTTGCATATGTGGCATATATAAAGGTATAGACAGAAACAAATATATTCAAAAAATTCCACAACGTTACCTCAGTTGGCTGATGTACCGACCAAAATCCAAACACACTGTTCCGATAAATTCCAGAATGAAGTAGCGATTTCGATGTAATTGATAAGTGGAATAGCAATCTAAGTTTTCTTAGTAATGTTTTTGCTGCTTTTGCCAAATAGAGGACATGGATTTGACTAATGGTTTTAAAACCTTTTCCTAAACCATTGTCAGCACCAGAAGTATTGTCAAAATCTACTTTTCGAGGATATTAATAGTATGAATTTATGACCCATCTTTTGGCTGTGTGTTCTTACACGACCTAGATTAATGAGACAACAACACTTAATGAGAGATTCACAGATTACTTACAGGAACAACACCAAGATGCTAATAAGAATTAGCATTGTGAGAGTTTGATCGGATAGATTTGACATTAGTGAATAACAAGAGAGGCTTGAGAATGTGGTTTAATAGTTAGGTGGATAGGTTGAATCTACGGGTTTTCTGAAAGCTGTTTTCTGTAATTAAAAAAGGAAAAAAATAAGGAAAAAGTAACCCACCATTCTTCTACAGGATTTAGAATGATATCGAAGTGATATCGAAGTGAAAACTGCATGTTCTACAAATGTGCTCAATGACACTCTTTGAAAAAAGAAAAAAACCTTCAGAGATTTGTCGCAACTTGAGTCAAATGCAAAGTACATGAGAATTCCCACCATTCTTCTTCTGTAGTTAAAAGAGGAAAAAAAAAAGGAAAAAGTGACCCACCATTCTTCTACAGGATTTAGAATGATATCGAAGTGAAAACTGCATGTTCTACAGATGGGCTCAATGACACTCTTTGAAAAAAGAAAAAAACCTTCAGAGATTTGTCACAACTTGAGTCAAATGCAAAGGACATGAGAATTCCCACCATTCTTCTACAGAATTTAGAACGATATCAAGTGAAAACTGCAGGTTCTACAGATGGGCTGGGTTGAAACATCTCACTGAAGACATGTGGTTCTGAAAAATATGAGAATTTGGAAGTGATTATGCTACCAAGCAATCCAATTCATTAAAGTAGCGCTATAATGGGAGAGGTTTCTTTGTTCAAAGAAGTCGCCTTATTCGATTTATTTAGAGGGTTTCGATTGGCTGTAGCTGTAGGTAGCCTATTTGAAGCAGACATGCATGATTTAACCCCTTGCACGAGTATGCTATGAAAGACGCTGTTTGATGCGGTCGACCTGGTTGAAAGCAACTACGGTAGGGGTTTGCAGTTGGATGTTAGAGTTACCTTCTTTATGGGGTTTATCATAAACAAACAACAGTTTTCTTTTGTTACCAGAAGTTCATCGGAACCGCAATTTGAGACAGATGGCAGCGAACAGGAATTCGAGAAAATTATAAATTACTTTGTTAAGATAAATGAAACCAACTAACTAAACGGTTTTTATATCCCCCCAGTAATTATCTGGTAACAAAGGTTGAACTATTCTACAGAGCTGTAAAGTTTTCCTTTAAATTCATCTGAATGTCTCCACTCTCCTAGAGAGTGCCACGAACCTCTCATACCATGTCAGCACCACTAACCTATCAAGAATTTGAAATAAACCACAAATTGAGAGCAAATATCCACAACAAACTTGGCAACGTGTCTCTTTATTATACCCAATAAACCATCACTTTATTTACAAATAGAACATCATAAAACTACCCATCCGGTGCCTGTACCCAAGACTACGCTGTGCTACTGTACTCTTTTGACAAGGATTAAACAATCTCAACGCTCGGCATAACTTAAACAATAGAAACTGCTGATTTTTCTGTGTTCTTTGTAACACAGCGTTACCATCTTCGGCAGAGGTTTTTATTTAATTGTTGGCGCAACTGATCAAGAATTCCCCATCCTTTTTCAGTTTGGAACAATTACGAACATTACATTCTAAAGACATTGAATTCTCCACACCAAGAAACATCAATCACCTACGAATATCAACGTTTCAAGGCACGACAGCTTCTCTACTTATTCACACCTACCGACATTTAACTCTGGAAGTTTTTTCACAACTGCAAAACTCCCCTAATTGTCTCAGTTCTTTACAAGAATACAATGTCAGATGTTGGAAAATAAGCTATAGATGTGCTTCTGTTTCCCTATGGTCTTTGGAATGTGTCAAAGGGGAGTCCATATATTTTGTTTTAGCAGTTGTAGAGGCACCTGCAAATGCAAATATTTAGGTTTCAGGTACAAGTAGATATATAAATGAAATGGACTGAAAATATGAATCAAGACACCTTTCTCTACCTGAGTTTCATGCTGCCACAAGAGTTGTAATTTCCTCCCACTCACTTGTAACATTGAATTTCTCCACATAATCCGGAAATTCAAAGGAAGAATAAAATGTGGTAACACCAGTCTTCACAATCTTCGTCCTAAATAACCATCTTCGGCTGCAACAAGATGCCAGTTCCTCATAACACAAAATTGGAAAACAGTAAATAGACTTCCCTATCATAATATTTTTGAACGAAATCCCTTGCATATCGGATATGAATGTACTGACCTCCGTGAACTTCGCTTGTTACCTGTTCATTGAAGAAAAGTATACGGATATATCATTCTGCCCTTAAACAAACTTGAGAAGTGTACAGATCCTACACTCTTCATTATCTACTAACTCAATGAGGAAAAATATACACCAAGCAGATCTATCATGCTTGGAATAAAAAAACTTGAAATATGCATTTTAAAGATAAGACAAAGTTTAAAATGATTAATGAAGGACAAGACGATAGCTCCAAGAAAACTTCAATCTGTGTCGTTTGGAAACCCCATATTGCCGTAACCTGTTTTTTTTTAATGAGAAAACAAACAATATAGAGAGAGATTCATAGATTCACTTACCAGTAATGTGTAATTTTCCTCTAACAAGCGCTCCAAACAGTTTCAATGATAATGGAAGGTTTGATAAGCCAATCTACCAAATCTATCCGCTAGATGTGGTTTGAATCGGAAAAGATCGGAAAAATGGTAGGCCTTTCACTGCACAACAAGGTTAGTTCATCCAAGCATCAACTGAATTGTTCATAGTTTGAATATAAAATGGCAATATGAACCGGAGGCCGTTTGAAAATCGGCTTCTACTCTAGAAGAAATGAGTTTCCTCCTTCCAGCATTTCCAGCGAACTCGCACTCCATTATCCGCCAGGTGACTCTAAAGATGAGAGGGTAAAATGTTCTTGACCTCCGGACCACCTGTGATTGATAAAGACTTCGAACTAACCGACGATAGAGGTAAAAAGGAATAATGTTCTTGACATCCAGACCACGTGAAGACGCCTTAACACGCATTATAAGTTTAAGTCCAGGCGGAATAGGAGGCCGAAGAGGGAAGAGGGAAAAAGCTTTGTTATTGTGATGGAGATCGGTTACCATTGATGAACAGAAAGATGAAGCTCAAACATAGACAGACAGGACATAGAGAGACAGGCAAATGCAAAGAAGATGAATCCAGGGAGGTAAGATCCAGATAACAAGATAAAAAAAGCTCAGCTCAACATACATAGGATCGCTTATTAACTGGAACTGCGCGCAACAATCTTGATCTACAGGCGACATCCCACCAGATAAAGATTCTTTAGGTTGGTTGCGAACAGACATGCGTTTAGTGCTTGACAGCTTGTGAATTGTGATGCGGTCCTTTCTGAATCCATAGTGCTAACCATGACTCCCTGAACGGCAACCACTAGTTTTGCTTTTGCAATTAATATTCTTAGCACAGTAATCGATTGAATAACCCAACTACAAACCTTGTTTGTTGGGGTCACATGGCCATGAAAGCAATTTACTTGGTATTGACATTTGTAAAAGTAATCTCCTGTGCGAATTCAGCCAAAAACGTTCCGCGCAAGTGGGGACAGCCTACCAGCCACTACTCAGGGAAGGCAACTCCCACTCGTTAGAAAAGGCTTACATAGTTGAGAATAGCGTCATCGACACAGCTCATTGGATATCCATTACAAATTTAAAAAACATGCATATCCCTTGCCATTATGAAGCACGCCAAAAGAGGTAACAATAGAGAAATCAGTGCTTTGGAAAGAGGTTGAGAAGTCCCGAATTTAAATCTATTGTGAGGTTGAGAAGTCCCAAATTTAAATATATTGTGTGTTTGAGGCATTACACCCGTATATATCAATGTAAATAAAAGATGTTTCGGAAATGTTTATGGGCAGTAAATTTGTGGGATTTAGTTTTTACTATGGTATTGGTTTAAATTGTAAAGAGAGGGGTTTAGAATAAGAGACATTTAAAAGCTAGGTAAAGGTTTATTATTGAATAATGGAGTTGGCCACAACTTTTTCTATGGTTAGAGTCCCAAATATAAAAAGTGCATGATGGTGATTGTCAACACTAAGAAATATAAAAAGTGTGTTTGTCCTATGAATGATGACTTTTAGTGTCAATTCAAACTTGTGATTGTCTATTAGGCTATTAAATTTACTATATCAACAAATTTGACCTATGAGATGATTGAAAAACCTCAAGTTCTATCTATCTAGAATGTTTAAATTTATATTGGCAATGAAGTCAAAGTCAAAGTTAAGTGTGTCACACTACTAGAGAAAGCAGTCAATGACATTGTAGCATAGTTCAATCTATTCTCATTATTGGGTCATTGTATCCATAGTTCAATCTATTCTCATTATTGGGACCATTATCCCTTAGGGTTGTTGGATTTACTTTATCAACAATTTGACCTACGAGATCATTGAAGAATCCTAAGTGTCATCCATCTCACATGTTTGAATTCATGTTGGCAATGAAGTCAAAGCTAAGTGTGTCATAGCACTAGAGAAAGTAATTAGTGACATTGTGGTCGTAGTTCAATTTATCATTATTATTGGGATTAACATAGTTTGAAGGGGTGAGCTTATGGGTGAGGAAAGTACAATCTATGATGAATTTAATTAATTTGATAACACATAAGCATTGTTGTTGCTCCACTTCCAAGCATGTGTCATCTCATGGTTTAGAATTATTGCAATCTCATTTACATCATCCTAACAATTGGTCATGTCTCAATACTCAAATAGATTTTCTCATTGCCTATGTAGGTGGAAGCCCCATCAACACTTTTGACGTGCAATGTGATCATCTACTCATTCTTCTTCTTGATGTCAACTTTGTAAATAAACTAGGAGACAATACCCATTATCTACTATTTGTTAACCCTCCCTATGCTTGTTCTCAAATCCCCTACCACTATCCCTCCCTTCGACAAAGATGTTTGTGGTGAAGTCCAAGTTGAGGATTCATTGTATTGTCATTGATAGAAGAACGCATGTAAAATATGTTCCCTAATTGTAATGCAAGAGGGTGAATCCACGAAGATGTATCCCACTTCTTAGTAATACGTGGCAATGAAAATTTGACATTTTACATGTTTTTTAAATTGAATCCCTCATAACTCGTATATACCTTGTGAATTTTGAAATATAATTAAAAATAAATTTGTAATAAATTATGTTATCTTTCTAACATGTATGTGTGTTATGTGTCAAATTTGCATTTAATTGTATGTTTGTCTCTGCAATTTTCTAGAAAAAGTTAACAAGTGACTTGTTCCCATCAACTAATTCAATGTTTAATGCATATTTTTCAAAAAATAAAATAAAATGAACTCTATTTATACAAGATGTAGTTTATTCCACCTATCTTTTAAAAGATTTATTTTGGTAAAATTATATTTTTTATTATTTTTTGAAGGCGATAAATTATTATTTTTATCTCATTTTATACACCTTCATGTTCCCAACATAATTTTTCCTCTTGTTTACGTAAATTGAAAAACTAAAATGTGCTTTTGAAGAGGAAACATCCTAGTAGAGCATACATGTTTTATAATTATTTTGTTGCATAGTTTTTACAGTGCTAATTTTTCTTTGAACAATATCATACTAATGGGATTTTTTTTATAAGTTTAAAAGAAAATAAATTCAAAATGTCATATGAGACTAGAAGTGTGAAAATGTTATAACATTGGATAGAGTATTCATTGATGATTATATTGGCATCAAGTCCACCACATGAGATGGAAGACATGAAAGGATTTCACACCATGGAATTTGCAGTTGCAAAAGCTTTTATAGAAAGGGGTTATGATTTATGGTATTTAGGCTCTTAATTGACAATCTATCATAGGATTTTAGAAAACCTCGATGAGAGTTTATTAAACCTTGTATCAAGGTTTATTTTGAGTTTATGAAATGACTCGATCAATGTATTGTTGGAATCATCAAAAATAAATCTTAAAAAAAAGGGAAAAATAAGGAAAATACATGTAAACCAAGTCACACCTAGCTATATTCTTGTCATTGTCAAAAGACAAAAAAACAAGAAATTTGTGTGAAATCTAAAGTCAATTTGCATTAACCAATGATCAGGATGGGAAATATGACAAAGTGAAAAAGGAACTATGAGCACCAACTAATTGACAAAGATGAAGTACAAGAGAAGGATAAAGAGAGGACGAGACAAAGATAAGTAGAATTGAGAAAATAACATTAAAAAAATGTGGGTCAACCCATTGCCAAATCTTTGGTACATCTAGCTAGAAGTCTTCAAGACATACAATGAGGGAAATTATTGGGCCTTCACTTTGATGCCTTGTCCACTATCAAAAGCATCTATTTTTCACCATTTTATCCCTTCATTTCACCTCTCTACTGTCCCTTTTACCATATTCTCTTGTATTCTTCAAGGGAAATGTCATTTCAAGATTATAAGGTATTAGGTTGCTAAATTTTAATGATTTTTTTTTTTTTGTTTTGGATGAATTAATAGAATTAAGATTGATTATTGCTAATGGTAGTTATGTTAATATAGATCTAATAACCTCTATGCAAATCTAGTAACCCAAATGATTTATTATCATACCTGTGTGCATCCTAGGTGAAATCCACTATATGGGTTTTGTTTCCAAGTGTCTCAATATGGATCAAAGTTAGTTGGATCCCTCCCAGGTCAAATGAAGAAGATATGAGCTTATGGTCAATTCCCTAGTCAAATGTAGGCTATTATACACATATAATGAAACAATAGTCGTCCAACAACAAAAGCAATTGTGGCTTAGTGATGACTATATTCTCATTTATTTCATGTCATAACATCACAAAAATGAAATTTGTGTTCTATTTATTGGTCCTGGTCATTCTGTTAGAATTGAGAAATAGGGGATTCTTTGCTTATGAGGTACCATACCTTTGATTATAATGGAAATGCTTCAAATGACTCTGAAAAATAGGGAGTTGGTTTTGGTTGCAATACAACCTCCCCACATCCTATATAAATGTTGTATAATGTAAAGAAAGGGATCAGTCATGATTTTTTGGGGGTCTATATGTTTGCAAAAATAGGGAGCCTGTTGTGCCTTACCATGCCCTCCCCTATTTTATGTAAACTTTGTGTAATGTAAAAGGAAGTGGATTGATGTTTGTGAGAGTAATAGATTGGTCAATGAAATAGTTTTTTTTTTTTTTAATCTCAAAGTTGGCAAATCGATTTTATGTGATAGTTGTATAGTAGTGCATGTTTTAGCTCAAGGACAAAGCTTATGTAGGTCCATACTAAGTTTGTGCAAACCTTCTTCATGTTTGTAATGTGAACTTTTATATTTCATTTTAATATAAGAGATGTTATTATGATATTTATGATGGAATTAGATTTATAAGTGTTATGTCTTTTTCATTGTATTTCTAGTTAAGAAGGCCCCCCCCCCCCCCCAGGTTTACATTGCAACTATTTCCTTTGTTAGTTAAATTAATTATATTAGATAGATTTATACCTCTATTTTTTCTTCATAGATTATTATTTCCAGTCCTGTCATTTAAGTTCTTGAATTATTCACATGCCTTTAAACTACAAGTGTGGATTTCCCTACAAAATTTAGGCTTTGAAAGTTTAAGAATGAAAGTGCTTCTGAAGGAATCACATAATCATTTGGTGCCTCTAATGCCAAACAAAGGTTTTTATTTAGTGTCAATATGAATTTTAATGTAGTCCCATTTATTGATTTAGTTATTGGGATAAAGTTGATGATTAATTAAGATGATGTAATCTTATGTGGATGCTTAAGTAAAATTATGTTAGGTCCCTATAATATTAGTGATGCCCGCATTAATATTGTAATTGTATCCCTTATTAATATTGTTGTGCCTCTATTGTCCCCATATTGTTATTACTGTGCCCCATAGAATCCCTCTATTGTTATTTTTGTGCCTTTATATTATTATTGTTGTTATATTGTGACCCCTTAGACTCGTATATATAGAAAGGAGGTTTTGTCATTTGAATCATCCAAGAATTGTTCTTTTGTGTAATGTAAAGGAGGTTTCCCCCTCGAAGAGGCTGAATTCTAAGACGTTCAACTATCTTTTCTATATTTTTGTGAGTTGTTTTCATAACATTTGGTATCAGAGCTTTGGATTCTAGGGTTTTGTTGCTCCAAATAGGTCATCGTTGCATTTTCGCTATAACGTTTTTCTACGACGTTTCATAAGTGAAAAAGAACCCATTTGAGACGAAATCGCATTGAACCTCTCATCCGAATTTCAGAGCTTTTCATACTCGGTAGCTATAGCCACTGTTTATCTGACTAACAATATAATATACATTACTTATTTTGCATCTTATAGCTAAAACCTATTCAATGTTCAAACTTGTGTCAGGCAAGGGATCCCAACATTGATAAAAAATGTTGGGAAAGGCCAAAATATATGGACACATCTCGCACTGTTTATAAAATTGACAACCAACATCCTAGTTCAAATGTTGAGGCTGAAACAGTGGCAACACTTGCAGCTGCATCCCTTGTATTTTGAAAATCTGATCCTTCATATTCCAAATGAATTATTCATACTGCCATGAAGGTAAGTACTAAAATGGTTACCTCTTTTAAGTTTCCATAGTATGCATTCATTGTAAATCCCCACAACTGGCCTTGTTGCCTTGGGATTCTTAGGTATTTTATATTGTTGATAAGCATAGAGGAGATTATAGTGACTCACCTAGATCTAGAGTTTTTCCATTCTATTTCTCATACTCTGGATATGAGGTATTGTTAAATATAATGTCGAATTTTGAGTTTATTCTTAGTCTGCCAGATGAGGTTGAAGATTTATGATTGACTTGCTTTTCGGATCATCTCGAGATGAACTACTCTCGGGAGCTACTTGGCTGCATAAGGAAACACGCAACCCAACTTATCTAAATTACATTCAATCAAAAGGCCAGTCATTAGGAGCTAATGAATCAAACAATATATATATATATATATTATATATATAATATATATATATATATATTATATATATATATATCTATATATATCTATATATATATATTATATATATATATATATATATATATATATATCATTATATATATATTATATAATATATATATATATATATATATATATATATATATAATATATATATATATATATATTATAGATATCTTGAAGTCTACCATATGGGTTTTGTTGCCAGGTGGCTCAATATGGATCAAAGTTAGTTGGATACCTCCCAAGTCAAATGAAGAAGATATGAGCTCATGGTCAATGCCCTGGTTAAACGTAGGTTATACTACACATACAATGAAGCAATAATCATCCAACAACAAAAGAAAATTTGGCTTAATGATGACTATATTCTCATGCATTTCATGTCATGAGAACATCACACAAATGAAATTTGTGTTCTATTTATTGGTCAGGGTCATTCTGTTAGAATTGAGAAGCAGGGGATTGTTTGCTTATGAGGTAACAACATATCTTTTTTTATAATGGAAATGCTTCAAAAGACTTTGCAAAATAGGGAGTTGGTTTTGGTTGTAATACAACCTCCCCACATCCTATATAAATGTTGTATAATGTAAAGAAAGGGACCAGTCATGATTTTTTGGGAGTCTGTATGTTTGTGAAAATAGGGAACATGTCGTGGCTTACCATGCCCTCCCCTATTTTATGTAAACTTTGTGTAATGGAAAAGGAAGTGGATTGATGTTTGTGAGAGTAATAGATTGGTCAATGAAATAGTTTGTTTGTTTATCTCAAAGTTGGTCAATCAATTTTATGTGATGGTTGTATAGTAGTGCATGTTTTAGTTCAAGTACAAAGATTATGTAGGTTTATATTGAGTTTGTGCAAACCCTCTTCATGATGTCATGTGAACTTTTATATTTTATTTTAATATAAGTGATGCTATTATGAGATTTTCGATGGACTAGATTAATAGTGTTGTATCTTTTATTGTATCACAAGTTAGTTAGGAAGGCCCCCTATCTAGTTTGCATTGCAACTATTTCCTTTCTTAGTTAGATTAATTATATTAGATAGATTTATACCTCAATTTTTTCTTCGTAGATTATTATTTCAATTCATGTCATTTAAGTTCTTGAATTATTCACATGCCTTTAAACTGCAAGTGTGGATTTCCCTACAAAAGTTAGGCTTTGAAAGTTGAAGAATGAAAGTGCTTCTCATGGAATAACATAATGTAGTCCCATTTATTGATTTAGTTATTGGGATTAAAGTTGATGATTAATTAAGATGGTGTATTCTTATGTGGATGCTTAAGTAAAATTAATAGGACTAATTTTGATGTGGATTAAAACTTATAATAAATTAACTATTATGGTAATTGGGCTCTTACATAATTGATTATACCATTGATTATACCTTTACATTTTATTTATGTTCATAAGAAAAAACTTCGTGTACATGTTGCATTTTCAAAAATGTGGTTCTTGAACTATAAGTTTCTTATGCAAGACATCCAAGCCATCAATTTATTTGTGATTCCATGGGTTTTTCATACAAAGATGCAAAACAAAATTTTGTATAGGGGTTCTCTACATCGAGCTTTTGTACTTAAATAAACCCACTTCCTAAAAAAATGCATGACCATGTATTAGACTAAAGAGGAGTGAAAGTAGTATAACACCAAGCCCTTAGACCCAAGGCTATCTTATTGCAATAGAATATCCCTATGTATGGATGTTAGTGCACTTGTTTTCCTATTTTGATATTATAATTTTTATTTGCGGAGTTCGAAATAAAAATGGGTATTAAAAATTCTATGAAAAAAATGACACCTAGGAAATCTAGTAAAATGAAGTGTTTTAAAAACTATAAATATGTATTGGAAGGCGGTTCAACAAAAGGATATTGGGAGAGAATTTTTCAATATCTAGTATAATTAGGTGTATTTTTTAACATCCCGCAAATGAATGTGCTATGTCACAATTTTGATGAGTGAAGATGATGCCCATGGAACATTTTTAAAATTGATTGGAATCTCGCACCTAATAATGGTATAGCCTCCTTTCTTCATATTTATTTGTACTTGCCCTTTTCTATTTTCCATAAGATTCCCTTAGTTAGAAAACCACTCTAGCTTCTCCCTTTTTACTTTCTTGATGTTATAATCCCAAATTTCTACTAAAAATCCCATTTTATATGGCTTTGTGAATATTGTTTAAAGCAATGCTTTTGACCTTAGGACTCTACCCATACCTTCTAATTCTAATTTAATTGCCATAAGTTTTTTAAAACTTTATTTTTAATTTAGTTTTTAGTACGTATATCAATATAACGCTAGAATCCATATAACCTAACTTTCACTTAACTTGGATCAAATCTAGGTTCACTATATTGGCCTTTCCAAAATATTATTAATGGAGTGTGGAAATGCAAGAACTAGTGGAATGTAAAAGTGTAGTGAAATTATATTTTCATAATTATAATTACACCTTTGTTAATAGAGAGGAAAAAATTTAGTAGCATTGCAATTTAGTACATAATAAATATCACCATTATTGAGCAAAAAATTTACTGATTTTTTTTTGTAATATTACTCTTTAGTACATAATATATTTATTTAGATAAATATGAAACAAGTAAAAATATCAACTTCTCATGAAACATAAATCAATATTTTACAATAAAATAAACTAAAATTGCAAGCTAGTTGGATGTGTAGTTATATAAAATTTACACTCTTTTTATAGCTAACACCTATCATCAATTGCACTGCAAAACTAGTCTAAAGAACATTTGGGGGTGTCTCAAATGTTCTTATATGTTAGGACAAAGAGTGAATTCTTGGTTGGAGATTGAAGAGTGTCACTATGTAATATTATAGTTTAACTATCTTGAATAAAGTAAGCATTTTATTTATGTATTTAATAAAAATGGCTAAGGTCAATGGAGCACTAACACCTAAAGGGGCTATGATATCATAAAAAGGAAATATTAAGGGGTCTAGGGGAAATTGAATCTGAAAGAAAAATCATATACCTTATATTATATTGAACCTTTAATTATTCAAAACTTAGTTTACAAAGTTAAAAGAGGTTAGGAGTGGAGGAAATAAAACCCTTAATCTATGCCATCACTTTCAAAAATTAGCAAATGTTCTTTGCTACATTCTTGGAACAAGGAATAAGTTGGGTGGAAATTCTCTAGTTGGAATTCATGCATGGGAAATTTGAATGAAGGGGGGAATTATGTTAGACAAAAAGAAGAATCTTTAGAGAGATGGAACAATGGAAAAAGAGAACTATTATATTATAGAGCAAAACAAGTCATAATAATGAGCTTTTAAACCTTGTAAAAGAGATAAGAAACCAAAGAAATTATGCATAAGTTTTAAAGTATTAGTTTGGACTTTTCTATGCCCACATTGAAAAGCATTGGAGGAATTTCTAATGCATTATGTAAAAAATAAGGAAGTACTCCTTTGTGTTGGGTGTAATAGGTAATGTGGATGCCTAAGGGCTACTATATTCTCAAGAAAACTTGGTAGCGAAAAATTCTTCGTTTAGACCTATTTAGTAAGAATTTAGAATCATGCTCTTCCTACTTTTCCTGGTGGTATCATGCCCCGGCTAAAGGGTGACATCAACAGGGGAATGGGAAACGTCCACAACGGACTACCTATGGTTAGGTAGAAATTGCTCAGTCTTAGCTAGTTTGCCTGCTCTCTATTATTCGAACATATTAGTTTATCTTATTTTCTCTACAATTATGATTTATGTATACAAATACATTTGTTACAAAGTTTAAATTGATGATGAAGATAGCAAGAAATGTTTTAGTTATGTAATTTGGAAGTTTCTTGTATTTTCCTGTGTAAAATTTATATTCTTCCTTATCTTTAATTTAGTGGCTATGGTCCCTGGATTATTTGAGATGTGAAATTTATCACATTGTGTTGGATATAATGCATTTGGATGCCTCTATATTCCCTGTCAGTTATCTAATAATGATTTGTTAGGGCCTAAATCTACCTCAGGCTGAGAAAGGCAGGTCTAGGGTAACATCAAACCACGCTTAACCTGGTAGCTAGCCCTACCAGGTCGGGAGAGGGCTCTCTCCTTGTGAATCTCAGGAAAATATAGAAAATGAGGCTTGAGATGACTGATGTAAGAACTAATTTTAGGCTAGGTATATGCTCAGAGGATTTTTATTGAGTTTTATGTTGGTTTGGTAGATCAAAAGTGAAAGGCAGTTTTGGGTCCGGGGAATAGGCTGAGTCTTGCAGAGGTTTCTGTGGGGCGAGGTAGGAAAATGCTTTAGTATTTTGAAATAAGTGAAATGGAAAGTTTTAAGAATGGTGAGGAGTTGAAGAGGGCATGAAAGTATCAAGAATCCTCTTCAAACAGATGAAAACATGTAAAACCAAATAAACCCTAAGGTAGAGCACTGCAACATCAATGAATTCCACCTTTATACTTGATTCATTTAGTTAAGCTGAAAAGAGAAAGATAATTGCACACATAAACACATTATAAAATGAATCATAGAAGAAAAAACAATACTAAATCACCTTGCCACAACAATCCCACAAAATGCTGCAAACCCTGATTTATTTCCTTGCCAAACTGCAGAGATGAATGTACAATAATGCTCAAAGCATTCACAAGGGTCCAACCTTTACAAATGACTGAAAAAACACATGATATAGACCTCCAAACCACTTGTGCTATTCATCAGGGGTCGAATCCATGAGAAGAGGCGTGGTTTCAACTATATCTAAACTAGGAACACAAAAGTACGTAGTGGAACAACTTGCCTCTAAAACCTAGGAAACTGATTCATTCAACTCCAAACCACCTACAACTGATGTATCTACCTTATCAAGTCAATTTTTATCATTTTTACATCATAGTACATCAATTTACATCATGTCACATCATGAATTTTACCATAAGAGATAAAAATTCAAACTAGAAGAAAACTAGGCGAAAAACAAAGTTTTTGAGCAAAATTGGCACCTTTTCCTCCTGTGCGTAGCGACACTTTTTTTGTGCGTAGCATGTTTTCCCAGCTGAATTTGGAGGCCTTCCCCTTCACCCACTTTTCTCTAAGTTGGCTTGTTGGAAAGGTCTATCTGTCAACTTTCTAGCACAAGTGGCATTTTTTAATTTGGTGCCCATTTTCCCCTCCAATAATCAGTTCTCCCAACATTGCTTCCCGTGTGGCCAAAAAGTGGTAGAGAGGGGATTTTTGAGGTGTTTTTGGCCCTTTTAGTGACCCAAACTTGTCAAAATTTCCTATTAATTTATGGGCATGCATAAATTTTCATGAGGAATCCAAAAATTCAAAATTTTCCTCCAAAGGAGGTCCCTATCAAAAGCGACCACTAGGTGGCGCTACGCACCTGCCAAAAAAACCTGTTTTTTTCCTTGAAAAATTCAAAATTGCCAAATTTCTTGAAATTTGGCATGAGTGATCTGCATCAAGTACTATGTTGGACCAATGACGCTTCAGCCAAGATCTTGAGCTTATCTTTCTCTTTCTTGCTCCTCAAAGTCTTCCTCAACTTGGCTTTTAGGCACCTTATCCTAGTTTTGCAAATCTTGTTTCGTGCCAAATAGTGATAAGCCATGTGTTGCAACATATCTTTCTCCTTATTGGATTTCTCAAGCATCTTCTCCAAGTGCATATTCGCCCTCTCTAGCCACGATTCCCGGTCAGCATCAATCTCTTGCTCAAGGGGTGTCAATTTGACTTTCTTTCTTTTTGTTGCTTGCTTGTTTTCCCTTATGGTTTGCAGCTCCATGATTTCCTATTATTCTCCAACTACTTGTTCCATTGCTCAAGGTAATTAATGATCCACCTAGCCCTTTCAAGGTTAAGAGATAAGTCATGGATGTTAGCTTGTTTTTCTTTGATGATCTCCTTGAGTTTTGAGCTTTGGGAGCCCAAATCAGTATCCTCATCCTATCAAAATAAAATCTCTCTCTTGGCCTTCAGAAGGTCCTTCCTCATGCAATGGTTGCTTCCCTTTATCCTGTACCTACTCTGCTGAAGAAGAAGGAAAATCCCCTTTCAGCCTGGGTGAAGATAACATTTTCCTGTTGTTTGGTGAATGAAACGAGACCCCTTCCACCCCAGGTGTAGATAGTACTCGTTTGGTAGCTGCAAATAATCTCCTTGTGCCTTTTTCATAAGTGAAAAATACTGGCACACCTGTAGCTTGAGTCTCATGAACCTCTGGTTGATTTGAAGGCCATCCTTCCTCTTGAAAAACTAATGACGTCACTTGAGGGCCTTTGAAAACCTCATGTGAAATGAAAGAATCCCATGAAACATTCAACAAACTCAGCTGATGCAACACAACAATCTTGATCAATGAAAAATGATAAATGCTATTGAACTGTTGATAAAGAGGTTTTCTTTGCACCAGTGTAGCCATTTTTTCAATGTTTCTGCATATGAAATAGAGGAGGTTCATCATCCTCACTCTAGTGAAATGCATGAATAATCTAACATGATAAATGTACAAACGAGAAAATCTCCCTTCACGAGTGAAGTATTTGATAATAAGCTTCATGAGTGGAGCATAAGTGTCCTATAGGTATCTAAAAGGAAAGACCCTACTGATCTGATTTTGATAACTATCCTTGACATAAGGCTCATAATGCTCTTTGCCCACAAGTTGTCATTTGTTCCACTGTTCACCTACATTTGGAATACATGTTGCTTCAGCTATAGTTTTAGGTGTTAAAGTGAAGGAAACACCTGCCAAGTTCACCAAGCCATTATGAAGATGAAGGACAAATAGTCTAGCAAGTTCATGGTGGTATTTCACCCTCTCCAACATCTCACAAAACTGGTAGTAAGGCTGATGTTTGAAACATGTTACTGCAAGGGGACAAGCCAATAACTCTGTGAGTGTAGTGGCCTCCTCCCGGATGTGTTTTCCTCCCTTATGTGGTTTTCTTCATGCATGAATCTTTTGGAAGGAATCACTCACAGTGTCCTTATCCCTTTCATAAGCTGAATTTGTTTCTATATTTGCCATTGTATGGTGCAAAATGATGAGTATGAAGAGATTTTATTTCAAGAATAGGTGACTGTTGTTTTCTTCTTTGGGATTTGATGAATGGGACTGATGAGTGGAAGGTTTGATTCTTGTTGTAGGGTTATTAGGGAGTGATAGGGTTTTGGGCATGAATATTAGGGTTTGGGAAATAGTGGGAATTAGGTGTTAGGGTTTTAGGGTTTAGGAAAGAGGGAGTAAGATGAGTGTAAATGAGAGAGGGAAAGGGGAATAAAATTAGGGAAATTTAGTAGAGAGGGATGGGATATGGGAGAATTATGTAGGGGAGTAAAAACAGCAAGTATGGCAAAATTATAAAACCATAGACAATTTTGTAATGCAACTGTGAAGAAAATTAGGGTTTGATTTTTCACCTATCAAAACACCATCAATGATGATAAAATGTCTTGCTATGGCAAATAGGAGGCTTTACTTACTTGGAGGAATGATGTTGAAAAATTTTGGAGCTTTTAGAAGGTCGCTTGAATGAATTTGTGGCTTGGCAGACTAGTGCGCCGCGCCAAGAGGAATTTCAAAACTTTGCTGCGATTTCCCTCTTTCCGCCTCAAATCACGATTTTATCCTTGTTCTCTCACTTTAGCACAAAAAATGATGTCTTCAAAACAAAGATCACTTCATATATTTTTTATTTTAATTTTTCATTTAGAAAACCCACTTTCTAAATTTTTCCTTTTCACTTTGTTCTTTAAAAACTTTGTTTTGCAGTTTAGCTCTTTTTTTTTTCATTTGATGGACTAATGCTTGGATTTTCTTGTCTCTTTTGCAGGAGCTGAAGAGCAAGAGTTTGGCAAGGTGACCTAGGGTTGCATTTCTGAACTTATTACATATAGGAAAATTAAAAATTACATGAAATTTTTATATATAGGACATAAAAACTCTGTTTTTCCTCAAAACATGGTTTTTGAGGAAAAATCAATTACTAAGTATATCATTATTGAAATTTTGATGTTTAGACCTTATTAGACCTCCTCATGTGCCTGCTGACCATTATTGAGCTTTTACATGAATATGGTGGCAAACCATAGACCTAATGAAACCTAAAACCCTATAAATGTCTTTTGCAAATGTAATGACAAAAAATGACTGTAAATGACCTGAACTTGTAAAAATAGTCTAGCAGGTAAAGACCATGAGGTAAATTCGATAATGAGCCACTACCATCAGATGATCCATGATCCTAATGGAGTGCAGCTGATCAGATGAGACACCTAGAATGCATGCAAAAAGAGAATTTTGATCTCTAGTAGAGGGATGAAGATACCGACACTAACATTGGCTCCAATGGGGATGGTAGCTCCTAGGAGGTGCCAAGAACTATAGATCTCTAGAAAACATACAATGCCTTTTCCATTGGGCTAAATGGAGTCAATAACTTCAATCTAAAATGCATGACTAAAAACTGATGACTTGACGACACAAACTGACTTGAAATTGACTCAATACTAAAACACAACTGACAAACTGGAAAATATGCTCAAAATAGAGCTTATTCAATAAAACCTACTCTAATTGTTCCATTCATCACCTGATCAAGTGAAATGAAACAACCAATGTAACCAAGTAAGCATTTTCGTTGTTGTTTGCATTCTCCACTAGTGCTTTCTTATCAACAAGAGAGAACTACTGAAAGGCAACTCCCATGAAAACTTGTAAACAGATCCGTTGAATGATATGGATTCTCTATTTGACTCCAAAAACACTGCATAAGGATCTTGAAATTCATGCACACTGGGACTTAGCTCATCCAATGGATCACTTTTCTTCTCCTCATACCATGAATGCAAACTTCCATCAGAGCTTTGTGACGAGACTCCTGCTGAAAATGACAAAGAAACTGACTACCGGGTCAAGTTTGTATCAATACACATTTCAAGCTCACAAGTAGCTAATGGAGAAGTACTTTGACTACAGAAATCATCTAACACATCAGCTACTGGATCGTGAAAAAATTGAAAAGACTGTTGCAACCCATTTTCTATTGGTTCTAATGAGATTGCATGATTTTCTATAGGCTACTCATTTGAAGATATACTATGCAAATTTCCCTTCAAAAATTGAAATGATTCTGAACAAAATGGTACAGAATCATCTTGCATCATTTGATCATATGGTCCAGCTTCCAAATCTTCATTTTCAACTTGACAATCAATGGTATTCAGGGGGCTGCAAATCTGGATATGAAAAGGCTTGAACAAGGTTTTCATTGCCATCAAGATGGTTCAGATCAAAACTTATCGACGATTGATTTCTGATTGCATGAATGTTGTCTCTAATGAACTGAAACGAAGCAAAACAAAAAGGCAAAGATCCTTCACTTACTTCAAAATTTGCTGCACTTTCCTCCTCACTTCCATAGTTGATATGCATCGGCTGATCATTGTATTCAAGCTGAAATTGAACTTCATCCTCCCACAAACTAGCTGCTGGTTTTTCTGCAAGACTAGCTTCTATTTGGAGAACATAATCATCATCATACTGATCAAACTGAGGCAAATCGTCAGTATAAAACACATCATCAAGCATGCAATTCATATCAATAGATCTCTCTTCTCCAAGATGATCTATAAAACAATCATTATCAGGTCTATGACAACGCGGATAAGAAAGAAGATGTTTTGGATCAACAACTTGTTCTTCTTCAATCAACGAGCCATGATCTTGAACATCATAGTCATTCCTTGTAGTGATCTTCTGCATCATCTCTTCCACTGCACTTACCAAAATGTCAAGCTTTACCTCTAAAGATGTCGATTCCTCTAGATCTATGTTCTTCCTCTCTTCTTCCTTCAACTTTGCCCTTCTGGTCAACAAATTAGCCTCCGCATCTATTGCATTGTTTTTCATCTCTTCAAGTGTTGCAAGATTCCTTTCTCTCAGCTAAAACTCCATTTCCAAATCAAAGGCTTCCAAGTAGTGCAAGAGAGAAGATCCAGGAGGAGGCCCTATATTAATCAACATCGAGAAATGGACTTAGTTAAATCTGGTAGAAAATTGTTGTACTGTCTCCTCTGGCTATCTTTTCAACTAGTTATACTCTTCTATAATCAATAAAGGGTTCTATCTAACCACCCACTTGTCGAGGAAAACTTTGACGAACTGCTGGAAATCTGAGATGCTCACATCAGGCAGGGTTTTGAACCAACTCTTGACTTTGCCTTGCAAAGAAAGAGCAAAAGGCTTAATACTGACATCTTCTTCATCAACTTCAAAAAGGTTGAGAAAAGACTCAAAATTCAATACATGTCTCTCAGCAATGATGTTGTCGCGTTCACCATCAAATCTTGGTAGATATAGGTCATGATTTATAGGGAAATCATGGGATATAGGAGGTAAAATCAAAGGTTTGTATCGATCTGGAATTTTACAAGGTAGTGGGGTATGTACAAAAGCTGTAGAATCAATCTTTGTCTCTTGAGGCTCATCAATTTGAAGACAATCATCATAAGATTCAGAAGAAGGGTCTTGATCAAGCTCAAAGGCATGCATATCTTTGGTATTCACAATATTCAAAGGGAAGGAATCAAATGCAAGCCGAGGATCTTTTCTCAAGTATAATATACTTTGCAAAGCCTTCTTGACATTCTCAGGAAAAGAGAAGAAATAATTTATAACAAAGAACATAATGTCTTAGATGAAATTCCAACTTGAATACCTGATCTATCCATATCGTCCTTTCATGTTTCTGCTAGTCAAGTTCATCTTCCAGTGGAGTCCTTGGATCTGATCTCAAAACTGATTTGGAATCGCCAGGTGAATGATTTTAGACTTGATGTGTCTGATCATTATCCACCATCAACAATCAGATCTGAACTTGATACATTTTACTAAGGAACATAAAACTACGTTCCCCAATGGAGTCGCCACTATGTTAGGGCCTGAATCTACCTTAGGCTGAGAAAGGCAGGTCTAGGGTAACATTAAACCACACTTAATTGGTAGCTAGCCCTACCAGGTCGGGAGAGGGCTCTCTCCTTGTCAATCTCAGGAAAATATAGCAAATGAGGCTTGAGATGACTAATGTAAAGACTAATTTTAGGCTAGGTATATGCTCAAAGGAGTTTGATTGAGTTTTATGTTGGTTTGCTAGATCAAAAGTGAAAGGCAGTTTTGGGTCCGGGGAATGGACTCAGTCTTGTAGAGGTTTCTGTGGGGCGAGGTAGGAAAATGCTTTAGTATTTTGAAATACGTGAAATGGAAAGTATTAAGACTGGTGAGGAGTTGAAGAGGGCATGAAATTATCAGGAATCCTCTCCCAAATAGTTGAAAACATGTAAAACCATATAAACCCTAAGGTAGAGCACTGCAATATCAATGAATTCTACCTTTATAATTGATTCATTTAGTTAAGCTAAAAAGAGAGAGATGATGGCACACATAAACACATGATAACATGAATCACAAAAGGAAAAACAATACTAAATCACCTTGCCACAAAAATCCCACAAAATGCTGCAAACCCTAGTCTATTTCCGTGCCAAACTATAGAGATGAATGTACAATAATGCTCAAAGCATTCACAAGAGTCCAACCTTTACAAACGACTGAAAAAACACATGATATAGACCTCCAGACCACCTGTTCTATCCATCAGGGGTCGAATCCATGAGAAGAGGGGTGGTTTCAACCATATCTAAGCTAGGAACACAAAAGTAGGTAGTGGAACAGCTTGCCTCTAAAACCTAGGAAACTGATTCATTCAACTCCAAACCACCTACAATTGATGTATCTACCTTGTTAAGTCAATTTTTATCATTTTTACATCATAGTAGATCAATTTACATCATGTCACATCATGAATTTTACCATAAGAGAGAAAAAGTCAAACTGGAAGAAAATTAGGCAAAAAACAGATTTTTTGAGAAAAATTGGCACTTTTTCCTCTTGTGCGTAGTGCCACTTTTTCTGTGTGTAATGCTTTTTCCTAGCTGAATTTGGAGGCCTTCCCCTTCACCAAATTTTCTCCAAGTTGGTTTGTTGGAAAGTTCTGTCTGACTACTTTCTAGGAAAAGTGGAATTTTGAATGTGGTGCCCATTTTCCCCTCCCAAAATTAGTTCTCCCAACATTGCTTCCCGTGTGGCCAAAAAGTGGCAGAAAGGGCATTTTTAAGGTGTTTTTGGCCCTTTTGGTGACCCAAAACTTGTGAAAATTTCCTAGTAATTTCTGGGAATGCATAATTTTTCATGAGGAATCCAAAAATGCAAAGTTTTTCTCCAGAGGAGGTCCCTATCAAAAGCGAGCACCAGGTGGTGCTATGCCCCTACCGGAAAAACTTGTTTTTTCCTTGAAAAATTCAAAATTGCCAAAAAGTTTGTCAAATTTCTTGAAATTTGGCATGAGTGATCTGCATCAAGTACTATGCTGGGCCAATGAAGCTTTAGCCAAAATCTTGAGCTTATTTTGCTCTTTCTTGCTCCTCAAAGTCTTCCTCAACTTGGCTTTTAGGCACCTTATCCTAGTTTTGCAAATTTTGTTTCGTGCCAAATAGTGATAAACCATGTGTCACAACATATCTTTCTCCTTATTGGATTTCTCAAGTAGCTTCTCCAAGTGCATATTTGCACTCTCTAGCCATGATTCCCGGTCAGCGTCAATCTCTTGCTCAAGGGGTGTCAATTTGACTTTCTTCCTTTTTGTTGCTTGCTTCTTTTCTCTTATGGTTTGTAGCTCCATGATTATCTGTTTATCCTCCAACTGCTTGTTCTGTTTCTCAAGGTAATTAATGATCCACTTAGCCCTTTCAAGGTTAAGAGATAAGTCATGGATGTCAGCTTCTTGTTCTTTGATGATCTCCTTGAGTTTTGAGCTTTGGGAGCCCAAATTAGTATCCTCATCCTAAATCACAATAAAATCTCTCTCCTGACCTTCAGAAGGTCCTTCCTCATGCAATGGTTGCTTCCTTTTATCTTGTACCTACTCTGTTGAAGAAGAAGGCAAAGCCCCTTTCACCTCGGGTGAATATAACATTTGCTTGTTGTCTGGTGAATGAAACGAGACTCCTTCCACCCCAGGTGGAGATAGTACTCATTTGGCAACTGAAAATAATATCCTTGTGCCTTTTTCATAAGTGACAAATACTAGCACACCTGTAGCTTGAGTCTCATGAACCTCTGGTTGATTTGAAGGCCCTCCTTCCTCTTGAAACACTAATGACGTCACTTGAGGGCCTTTGAAAACCTAATGTGAAATGAAAGAATCCCATGAAACATTCAACAAATTCAGCTGATGCAACACAACAATCTTGATCAATGAAAAATGATAAATGTTGTTGAAGTGTTGATGAAGAAGTTTTCTTTGCACCAGTGTAGCCATTTTCTCAATGTTTTTGCATATGAAATAGGGGAGGTTCATCATCCTCACTCTAGTGAAATGCATCAAGAATCTAACATGATAAGTGTACAAGCGAGAAAATCTCCCTTCACAGGTGAAATATTTGATAATAAGCTTCATGAGTGGAGCATAAGTGTCCTGTAGGTATCTGAAAGGAAAGACCCCACTGATTTGCTTTTGATAACTATCCTTGACATAAGGCTCATAATGCTCTTTGCCCACAAGTTGTCCTTTGTTCCATTGTTCACCTACATTTGGAATACCTGTTGCTTCAGCTATATTTTAAGGTGTTAAAGTGAAGGAAACACCTGCCAAGTTCACCTGCCCATTGTGAAGATGAAGGACAAATATTCTAGCAAGTTCATGGTGGTATTTCACCCTCTCCACCATCTCACAAAACTAGTAGAAAGAATGATGTTTGAAACATGTTACTGCAAGGGGACAAGCCAATAACTCTGTGAGTGTAGTGGCCTCCTCCCGGATGTGTTTTCCGCCCTTATGTGGTTTTCTTCATGCATGAATCTCTTGGGAGGAATCACTCACAGTTTCCTCATCGCTTTCATAAGTTGAATCTGTTTCTATATTTGCCATTGTATGGTGCAAAATGATGAGTATGAAGAGATTTTATTTCAAGAATAGGTGACTGTTGTTTTCTTCTTTGGGATTTGATGAATGGGACTGATGAGTGGAAGGTTTTGATGCTTGTTGTAGGGTTTTTAGGGAGTGATAGGGTTTTGGGAAGGAAAATTAGGGTTTGGGAAATAGTGGGAATTAGGTGTTAGGGTTTTAGGGTTTAGGAAAAAGGGAGTAAGATGAGTGTAAATGAGAGAGGGAAAGGGGAATAAAATTAAGGAAATTTAGTGGAGAGGGATGGGATATGGGAGAATTATGTAGGGGAGTAAAAACAACAAGTATGGCAAAATTACAAAACCCTAGAAAGTTTTGCAATGCAATTGTGAAGCAAATTAGGGTTTGATTTTTCACCTATCAAAACACCATCAATGATGATAAAATGTCTTGCTATGGAAAATAGGAGGCTTTGCTTACTTGGAGGAATGATGTTGCAAAAGTTTGGAGCTTTTAGAAGGTCGTTTGAATGAATTTGTGGCTTGGCAGACTGGTGCATCGTGCCAACACCCAGGTGCGCCACGCCAAGAGGAATTTCAAAACTTTGCTACGATTTCCCTCTTTTCGCCTCAAATCGCGATTTTCTCCTTGTTCTCTCACTTTAGCACAAAAAATGATGTCTTCAACACAAAGAGCACTTTATATACTTTTGATTTTAATTTTTCATTTAGAAAACCCACTTTCTAAAGTTTTCCTTTTCACTTTGTTCTTTAAAAACTTCGTTTTGCAGTTTGGCTCTCTTTTTGTTATTTGATGGACTAATGCTTGGATTTTCTTGTCTCTTTTGCAGGAGCTGAAGTGTAGGAGTTTGGCAAGGTGACCTAGGGCTACATTTCTGAACTTATTACATATAGGAAAATTAAAAATTACATGAAATTTTTATGCATAGGACATAAAAACTCTGTTTTTCCTCAAAACAAGGTTTTTAAGGAACAATCAATTACTGAGTATATCATTATTGAAATTCTGATGTTGAGACCTTATTAGACCTCCTCATGTGCCTGCTGACCATTATTGAGCTTTTACATGACTATGGTGGCAAACCCTAGACCTAATGAGACCTAAAACCCTAAAAATGTCTTTTGAAAATGTAATGACAAAAGATGACTTTAAATGACCTGAACTTGTAAAAATAGGCCAGCAGGTAAAGACCATGAGGTAAATTTGATAATGAGCCACTACCATTAGATGATCCATGATCCTAATGGAGTGCAACTGATCAGATGAGACACCTAAAATGCATGCAAAAAGAGAATTTTGATCTCTAATGGAGGGATGAAGATACCGACACTAACATGATCTATAATAACATTCAATCCTCTTTTATTTAAAGTCCCTATTTAGTTTCTCATATAAGTAGAAGACAATCAATCATGTTTAAAAGAGTTTAAATCCCAAGATCATCCTTGATCCTGCACGTTGCTTGCATTATGATGGTATTGCACCTTGATTGAGCAAATTGTTAGTCTTATGTTGATGTAGGAGCATCAATCCTAAGCAAACCATTTTTCCTTGACCCAAAGCATTTTTCCTTGACCCAAAGGGGAGAGATTTACATCAAATTTAATTTGTATAAAATTAATAATAGTGGATTTTTGATGTAGTTACAGGTATCTAGATTCTAGAAAGAATCTAGGTTGTTAGGAATTTTGATGAGCTAGCACTTTTTCCCAAGTGGCCCATCGTAAAAGTGACAAAATATAGGCTAAGGGGTTAAGAAAATTTCTAGGAGTTGGGAAAGATGTCAAATTAACCTTTGCCATGTTAGGATATTTTATAGCCTGTAAGAAATTATATATGCATGTATAGATGCGTAGCAGAGTGGAATTGGAGAGGGTGTCTCGAGGAGGAGCATGAGAGCCCCTGAAAAGTGTAAATGTAGAATGTGTAGTCCTTGATGTTATTAATGTTTAATGAATGAGAATTAAATTATGTTTTCTTATCAAGATACATTGACAACTGATTTTTTGTGTATCACGTTTGGGTTGTAATTATAGTCGTATATTTGCTAATGGATTATTTCCATGGATATTGATTCTCATGTGTAGGAAACTAACCATAAGAGTTGTGGTTGCGGGTTGATTTTGGTTGTAGGTTTGTAGCATGAGAACTCAAACCTAGAGCACAACATAATTTGATTGTATGTGTCGAAGTCATGCATTTATGCCAAATTGAACCCCAATCATAAAGGTAGGGCCACAAATATTTCCATGCAAAGCAGACTTCAAAGTGAGGATCATTGTGCAAGTTAAACAAAACCTTGTTTATTGAAGATCCATTGGAGTTCAAGTGACTACATTGGAAGGTAAGAGGGTTTGAACAATTTGTGTTTTATCAATCCATGTAAAAGTTGAATTTTAGCATTGATCTGTCACAATGTTGAAATTTTTGGAAATGGGATTCAATTCCTTTAGGATATGAGATCCATTTCGAGATCAAACTGTGAGGTATTGAGGGAAATAGCTCTCACATAGTAGAATATTGCTTCCATGAGCTTGAATACTTTGTTTTGTTGATCGATATAGAAGAAAACACTATGGTGTTTTGTACTAAGTTGTAGGTACAAGGAAAATCTTAAATTTGTGATTGATTCTTAGATTCCATATTATATCAAATCATGATAAATAAAAATATGGTGGAGGATTGTACAAATTAATGATCGCAAATACACCCAACTTAGGATTGGTCATGGATTATCTCAATCTTAAAGTTTATGAGTGATATGCTTAATGTATAGTAAATTAAATACATGGATTTTTTTTAGCTCCTCGGGAGATTAACATATTCATACACCTATTTGTAATCAGATACATAGTGAATAGTATGCATAGCTCTGAATTGTAGATGTGGACCTATAGTATTCAAATGTAGGAACATAGTAGAGATTTTATATGCCAAGATTGTTGATTGTTCAATGCATTGAATTACTGAGTGAGGTTGAACTCGTAGAGAAGGATTTGAGAATCCTATATAACTGTTTTCTATTCAAAATTATAGGAACATTAATTTCTTGTAACAACAAGTTGAGAAAAATATTTAAGCAATCAGATCTTGTTGATAGTTTTAAGATTCCACCAAAAGCTACCCTTGAGTCATGTGGTATCAAAGCACAACAATGTTTTTTGGGATTGAGGAAGGTAATAAACTATTTGTGTTACGAGATAATTGTAACCAACGGGAGAAGAAATTGAAGAAACTGCTCGTGGAGGAGAAGAAAACCAGAGAGAGAAATAATTGAGGGTAGTTGGTGTAAAAATGATATATTGTAGTGGCAAAGAAGCCTAAGAAGGGTCTCAAGCAAGGAAATAAAGTAAGAACATAGAAAGAAGATGGAGATCTAGAGGATTCAAATGTGTCAAATGTGAGGTAATGAATTGCTTTGTTTATTTTTGAATGAATGATTGACAACTGGTTACTTTTTCAAGAACACAAAGATTGGAGAAGGAAATTGAGACACTAATATTTAGAACATAGCCATAGGATTTGGAGTAGAATGAAGAAACTCTAGCCAAGGAGCAGAGTTGGGAGAATTGTTGAAACAAGGAATGTAGGAGGTTGAAATATCAGTGTGATGAGACCTAGCAGCTACAACAATCTTATGTTTTTGTTTTGATCTAGACCAAGAAATTGTTGGTTGAGATAGGTATGATGAGGGTAACAATAGGTGTAATGGGAGTAACAATATCCCCACTTTCTTCCATAAATCTTCTGAATAACTACCAATAATAATTTCCTCAATTTGGGGACCATCCCCAAAATGAGAATCCTTCTGCCTCTACTAATATATTAATATCACCATCTCCCTTAGATATTGATGCACTTTGATGAGGCATTGTAACATAATGTATGCAAATGAAAATCTAGTCTCAGATTTTCAGCACATTGAAGAAGTTGGAGATTGACACATTTCCTATAAATTGTTATGGATGATGCATGATTATTAATAAAAACGTGTAACATCTTTCCCTCAGTTATAGTGTTTCCAACCAATGCAATGTTATTAATATCTTTAAGGAGCAATTTAATACATTTCTTAAAAAAAGGAGTTCATAAAATTGTTATGTATTCATCTTGAATCAAACCCCTAACAAGCACATTGTTTGAGGCACTATCTGTAACAATTTAGACCACATTTTCTCTTCCAACTTTCTCTATTTCTTCTTTGAAATGATCATCAGATATGGACCATCTTTTGTTTTCCATGTAGTATTATGAAATTTTAAGAACATAACTCCTTTTGGGATATCAACCAAAATATCAACAAGCGGATGATGGTTGATATTTGTCCAACCATCTCAAATAATGGATACCCCGACTTTTTTCGAGTTGTCTTTAATAACACGAAGTCTAGCTTCAATTCAAGCCTTCGCTTCAAGAAACATTGTTGTCATCATCTTTTCATAACTAGGAGGTTTATAACATTTAGGGGCAGTGTTTACTAGATCTCTCACCATTTCTTTCCATTAAGAAGATTTGTAAACATTGAAAGCTATGCCATTTGCAAAAAAAAAAACTACCCAATAGATGCATCCATATTTCCTCTCCCTTTTACATCCCATAGGTTTTTAAGGTGGGAAACAAAATCATGATGTTGAGAAGAACACAGTGGACCACTAACTATCAATCCAGTGGGATTGTTATTGGTTTGAATTAAACCTTCAGCAACATGTCTCAACTTTTCAAGTTCATTATATTTCTTTTATATAGATGTTTTCTTTGTTTAAGGTACACTCGAACATACACATATTTGTTCATTTTTCCCTATTCCAAGTATATGCCATCGAACTCTTCCTACATGCCCTGATTTTTTGCTCATGTAATAAGGGCAAAGCCAAACTTTTGAGCTAGTTGCCCCATTTGTTCCTCCATTATAAGATTGTGTGCACTTCACTGCCACTCATAGCCTTACTTCAAAAGCCTTTTTTGCTTCTTGGTATTCTTTGTTTTGAGTTTTTTTGGGCGTCGATCATATATAGTTTTTTGTGGAAATGGGTGGTTTACTTTGTGGAGCCAATGAACTTTCTTCCATTGTAGTGGAAAGAGAGTGGAAGAAAGAATGAATAATACTCTGCCACAACGAATTCTAATCTACAACCTAAGTAAAAAAGTAGTTGATTATTAATAATTTAATACCATTTTATTCTAGTAAAGAAAGACAAATATTTTATATTTTAGGTGAGTGTGGGAGAATTCATATTTCATGTCTTTCGTGACCTATTTTCTTACATAAGTGATGATCATATTCATGGAATATATACATTTACACTAAATTTAATTAATAACCAATAAGAACACTTGTTACCACATTCACATTGCAACTTAAGAGAGAGAAACAATTAGAAAACAACTCAATTGATAAAGACAACTACACTTTAAAGATCAATGCCACAAGTGGAAAAAAGGTAATGTTTAAGTTGTACTGCAAGATTATGGTTCGGCTCTGGAGCACTCCCACCTAACCTTCGTCGCTCCTGCTGAGCTCTCTTGGCAGCCTCTGACTGCTAAGACCATCCAATGTGTTGAGATAGCTCTGCGCGGTGAGCCTCCTCATCAAAATTTTGAGTCCAACCAATATGGACGTTGGATGGGCCCCCCCTTCCTCCCTCCTGAGATTGTCGCCTTCAAGAGATTGGTAGCCTCTTGTGGAAAGAGGAAAGCAAACTCGAACCAGCAGCAATTTGTTAAGAAATCCGAATCCATCCGTTTGGTAGAGCTGCCTGTGGAACACCTGTGCCGGATTGTGTTGAACCTAGCTGAGCGAGGGCTCATTGGACAATTCATGGGTCTCTAGCCCTCTCCCAAAGCTATTGAGGGATGGGTCCAGCGAAACTGGAGGCCCCTTATCTCTAAAGGAATATGAAGCAACTTGGTAGGCAGAGGTTATTATGTTTTTGTTTTCGAATCAACAGAAGATCGAGATCTCATTTTCCGAAACGGTCCATATTTCATGCGCCCCCAAGGGCTCTATCTAAATAAATGGACGCTTGAATTTGATCTTTCCTAAGACACTGCTTGAGCCATCCCTGTCTGGGTAAGTTACCTCATCTTCCTCTTCATTTTTAGAACCCGGAATCTATGGAAACAATCAGGAACAAATTAGAAAAATACATTGATAGGGCTGAAAGGAAGGAACAATATTTTTGTACCAGAATATGTGTTGAAATTGATCTGGAGATAGGATTGCCTGAGGTGATCAAGTTGACCACAGTTGGCTAGTCTCACATTTAGGAACTAGATTATGGAAAACTCCCCTTCGAGTACCGACATTGTCATGGCTATGGTCATTTTGCAAGAAACTGCAAGAAGAAAATGGAGGAAGAATCTGAAAAAAAAAAGGGTGAACAGTGGACACAAGCCAGAAAAATCACCACAACTAAATAGACCATCAGAGCAAAAAGGAAATGAGGGAATCCAGAGACCGGAGGACCCTCTGCTGGGAAGAGTTTAACTTAAGATCAATCCACAACAAAGGCTACCATCTCAACAAATCCTTTTGCTGCTCTAAACCCTCTAGAAGACCAAGCAGAACTTGAAGAGAGAGAGGTGCAACAGAATATGGAACAGACAACAGACGCAGGAATAAACGCAGGATCTCAGGAACAAACTGTAGAAGCCATTTCAGAAACCCCTTGTATAGATGCAATCCAACAGGAAAATCAAGGCCCTCCAGTAGGCACCACTTCCCCACCCTCTTATGCAGAAATGACCAAAAAGAAAAAGATGATAGATAGTCCTGGTTCTTCCGAAGATGAACCCCTCGAGCATGTTGGAAATAATACTGAGAGGGGGGGTGAATCAGTATTATCTGGTCAATTATTTTCTTTTTCAAACCCAGAACATATACGCTACTTCAGTTAGATGAACCCGCGTATATATGCAACTAAAGATAAGGAAACCCGCATATACTATGCAGATTTATAATTTACTTTATTCTACAAATGTTGATCATTAAGTTATGCACCAGAATCATATAAACAGTTGCCAGGAACAATAAAACAGATCAGAATACAACCACACATAAGAACACAAGATATAAGGTTGAAACCCAATGTGGGTGAAAACCACCTGCCGCAATTCGTCTCTATCTTCTTTTAATTAGAAACTTCTTTTTACAATGATTCTGTACTGGTGCAGTCCTTCACCAGTACACAGGCTGCTACCTGCAGATAGCTACAACCCTCTCTCGTTTTCCAGCTTCTCCTGGAAGGGAGCTACAACCCCCTTAGTTCTTGTACTAGTCGAGATACTAATACGCAGGATGCTACCTGCAGAAGGCTACAACCTTCTCTTTCTTCCAGGGACCACATTTCATAAATTTTCAGACTAGATCCACAAATAACATCAATCAAACATCAAGAATTTCTGCATTAACCAATCACCATTTCACCAGTCAAGATTGAATCAAAATAAACACTTCCCTGTCAACTGTACCCAGATCACAGTAACTGTAATCACACCTCAAATTCTAAACCCAAATCATTGCAATAATCAACAGAAGCAGTTAGAAAATAAATTATGAGATGTACGCTACTTCAATATTCAGAAACTTGCGTGCATACGCTTCTGTGTTAAGATCAACCTGCGTATGCGCACTTCCAACCTCTAGAAACTTCGTGTATACGCACCTGTGCTAAGATCAACCTGCGTATACACAATTCTGACTTACAGAACCTGCGTGTATACGCACCTGTGCTAAGATCAACCTGCGTATACGCGCTTCTGACTTACAGAAACTGCGTGTATATGCTCCTTCGCTTCACTGAACCTGCATACAGATCTATAAAGATAATTTACCCCTTCAAATGTTCAGATATTAGTTTACCCAGATTATCAGATTTATAGATCAAGCAAGCGCCACATAGAACAGATCAAAATCATACAAAGATACTATCAATCAAGCCTTAAGATTTTGACCCATCAAAGGAACTTATCCTTCTCCTTGTGCTCAGGTTCCTTCTTCCTTCAGATCTAGATCTGCACCATATCCCAGCCACTGTATTATAGATCTAGCACTTTATCAGATATTCAATAATTCAGATGATCCCTTGCCAAATGATCTCCTTCCTCTTTTATAGCCTTAGGTCTTTCACAATACCATGGTCCAAAAACCATAACAATTCAATACCATGGACCCAATACTTGGGATCAACACTTATGACGAGATACCATGACCCAAAACCATAGGTTCAAATACCAAGGACTAAATACCATGGACCAAAAAAGAAATTCTCCACATGTGCACGATTTTCCTTGCATGAAAGTGTGTGTATACGCGGATTTGTTTGGACCATCCTGCATATACGCTATTTTTATTCATTGAACCTGCGTGTATACGTGGCTTTGTCAAAGTGAACCTACGTATATATCTGTTTCTTCTTTCTGAATGCCTGAATTGTGATCTGTCACCAGAGTGAGTTGCCATCAAGGACAATACCTATGCCATAGTGCCAAACCTGTGCCATAATTCCAACAATCTCCCCCTTTGGACTTGATGGCAACCCCAAGATCCTCAAAGTCATTCTCCCCCTTTGTCATCAAGGGCAAAGGGTTGTGCTCCCCCTGAGTACATGCTGAAATCTCTGTTCTACTGTGCTGACCAAGCTCCCCCTGACTTGTAGGCAATATCTGCAAAAAGATGTTCTTCAAGAAGAACCATGACTTATACATCATAAAAGACATTCCTATCACCAACAGACTCTATACATACATCCATCACCCAACCAAGTGGGGATACACCAGAGATTTACATAAGACAACCAAGTCCATTACATCATTCATCCCAGGCATAGTGGGGAAACCAAAATAGGCTGTTACATGACCTTGACCATAAACGATATACATGACATAGAGACAAAATAGCAAGACTTATGAAAGTCACTAATAACTAATATCAACAACCTCTGTCAATCACTCTATAGATCAGAAATCATGTTCTCTTTTTGTTATTTCTCTATATATCAGCAACCTTGTTCTCTTTCTGTTCTTTCTCTGCATGTGTTTCACCTGCAACCAACAACAGTTGAGAACTTGAACCAAAAGCTTCTAAGGTAATGCCAACAATGCAGATCTGCTCCCCTTGAACCTGTGCCAGATGGTCTCTATCAGAGACATATCACACTCTCTTCAACCAGAGTCTGTCCCCACTTATTTTCTTCAAACCTCCATATACGCGACTGTATCAGCATAAACCAGCGTATGTATGCAGGTCCTCCTTATCCAACACGCGTACAACAACTTTTCTCTGAAACAGACAAGTTTCAACAGCAGGATGAAGCATCAACTACTCCCAGCTTTTGTCTGAGGTATTCAAATGTTTCCCTGAGCAGAGGTTTGGTGAGTATATCAGCAACTTGTTCCTTAGAGGGAACATGCTCCAACTTGACTTTTTGTTCCAGCACTTGTTCCCAAAGAAAATGATATTTGATAGGTATGTGCTTGGTCTTTGAATACATGACTGGATTCTTTGAAATGCTGATTGCACTTGTATTATCACATAAGATGGAGATAGGTGGAGTACAAGTGATTTGATAATCCTACAAGGTTTTCATCATCCAAAGGATTTGGGTGCAACAAGATGCAACAACCACATATTCTGCTTCAGCTGTAGATAATGCAATAGAGCTCTATTTCTTGCTAAGCCAAGATACTAATCTAGAACCCATAAAGAATGCACCGCCACTAGTGCTTTTTCTATCATCCACACTTCCAGCCCAATCTGCATCGGTATAAGCATGAAGAGTGAGATCCGCATCTCTAGGATACCATAGACCATAGTTTTGAGTTCCTTGAAGATACTTGAAAATTCTCTTTACTGCCTGAAGATGAGTTTCCTTAGGATTTTCTTGAAATTTCCAACCATTCCTACTGCATGCATGATGTCTGGTCGGATACCTGTTAAATAGAGCAGACTTCCAATCATGGATCTATAGGTTGGTTGATGCACTGTTGTTGATTCATCATTTGCACTGAGGCTGCATCCTGTGACCATAGGAGTACATACTGGTTTCAAATCTTTCATGCCATATTTCTTCAATATCTTCTTGAGGTACTTGGTTTGAGATAAAAAGATACCGTCTTTATTTTGTTGGATTTGTAAACCAAGAAAATATGTCAGTTCTCCAAGCAAAGACATTTCGAATTC
>APFE031018078.1:0-50072 GCA_000404065.3 Pinus taeda
TCGATATTTACTAACCATTTAATTTATATGGCTAAGTTAGCTTTAATTAAATGTGGATTTGGGTTATGAGACCTAGTGTAGAAAAATGGTTTATGAATAAGATTAATGAGCGAAGGTTGCCTAGGGTCAAATATTTTCATTAAATTAATTTATGTTACAACATAGGGTCCATGGGGGATAACATCTCCTTGCAAGGTGCTAAGAACCAACAAATCATGTGCTTTCATTATTGCCTTGCAAATCAGGTTTTGTGCCTTAACCATTTCTAAAAAATCTAAAATTTGGGTTTGAGTCTTGCTCTAGAATTTAAAGTCCATTACTCTTCTCTTATTATAAGCAAACTATCACTGGAAGCTTAAAATCAAATGCTTATTTTAGTGAGCTTATTTATGTAGAAACATCCTATATTAATCTACTCAACTGCCTTAGTTAAGTAAAACCATATTTCTAGTGCAACCTCAAAAGTTATTTATTTCATGAGTGCATTTTTCTTTCATTTTTAATTCATAAAAGAAAATTTTAAATCTTGGTAATTGATCATGATACTGAAAGTCATACTAACCATGAAGGAAATGACCAAAATTTGAGCTGATAAAAACCTTTAAGTAGGATGTTATAAAATTATTAAAATAACAAGATATAACAAATACCTCCTCATCCTATGCATGGATGAACTTCCTTTGTATATTCACTAGTTCTGTTGCTACATTGATGATGTAAATTTCCACATTTTGGAAATTTGACGAAAGAAATGAAAAGGGCAATAGTTACCTTCCTCAAGTCTGAATTCTTTAATTAATATCATCTCATCAACATTTCCTTGATCATATTTTCAAAACTCTGTTTTATAGTTGTTATACACCAATTCACTAATTTCACAAGATTGTTGATCTAAAATATTTGCAAAAGGCAACATTACTAGCTTTTGAAACCCATCATTATATTCAATAAAAATATGCTCCTCAGAGGAATGGATTTTATAAATTTCTGTTGGATTATGAAAAATGTTTTGAATTTGGTTTTTATGAACAATCAAATCTCTAAAAAGACTCAAATAAGGAAAATGATCTCGAATAGAGGCACATCTTGTTCACAGGAGGGTTCTTGAACTTTTCTTCAACAACGTTGTTTTGAAGAAGATCCACATGTTTTTCAACAACACAATATCGATTTTGATCAATAGATGTGGAAGAAAACATTATCTCTCCTTGAGAGTCTTCAAAATAATTTTATTTAAGTTCGGAGCCTTCATTGTGACCCTTATCTTTTCCATCATCAAGAATATTTATATAACTTCCATCATAAAAATTAGTAAAAAAACTACAAAGGAATCATCGATAATTACATAATTTTCAAATGTAAAAGGAATGAGAGTTTTTTTTGAAATCTAACATATTCAATCCCCTTTCCTCTGAAATTGCAAGACTTTGATTGAGTTTCAAAATTATGAACTGCAAAAAGATAAACATCTAACTTTTCTTCGACTTGCTAGTTATTTAAAATCAACTCCTCTTCTTTTGTGCAATTTGCTAGTTTTCCACAAGCCCAAATATTGTTTTATATTTCCAACGCATCAATAAAAATATGTTCTAAGCTTGGATCTTCCCTCTTTCTAAGATAAAATGCAAAGTTAGAATGATGAGTTGATATATACTATAAGCTAGTAGTAGGTTTTAAAGGTCTTGTTTTTGTATAAATTCTCTCAAATATCATGTTGAATCTAGTAATCTTTTCACCTTTCCTTCTTTTCATGCACAAAACTCAAAAAGGTATTGATCATATGTTTTATTTTCATCCTATTTGCTCAAAAAAATGTTATGAAAGTCAACCCAAGAACTAATAGAATCAACTAGTAGGTCTCTGAATCATTTTTTAACTTTTCCTTGCCATGAATGAGTGAAGAGCCTCATGAAGATGTCATCATGTTGAATTTCAAAGGAGTCTGTAAAGTCTTGGAAAACAACGATATCTTGCTTTGTTGAAATCTCATCTTCTTAATTAAACTTAGGAAGATATTGGAGATACTTAGAAGGCATTTCATGAAGGATAGATGGTAGTTTAAGAGGCTTGTATCTTTTGATCACACATTTATGAATGTTTGTAGGTTGGTCACAAGGTGTACCATTGGCTTCAAGAGAGAACACAAAATTCTTTTATTGAAAAGAACTTGGAGGAGACTCGTCATTATTTTTAGGGGCACAAACAAATAGGGATTTTTTAATGGAGTGTAAGAATAAATTGAGCTTTCTTTTTCTAGGAAAGAAAGTGAATTTTTGAATCTATCGTTCTTTCTTTGAAACAAAGTAGAAGAAATATATATATATTATATATATATTTTATTTATAGGAAGAATAAAATGGATCCAAACAACCGAACCAAAAATTTAATAAAACAAATCATCATTTATACTTCATTATTTTTTTCAAGAATCCTCCATTTCTTTATGAGAAGGGTTCATTGTCTAGTGGTGTCTTCAAAACTTTGAAGTTTTCAAGTGAAAATCCTCAACTTGTGTCTAATCTTTGTCACCTTCAAAAATCAAATTTGAATTTTTTTTTACCACATGGAAACTATTTCAAATCTTCTCCCCACAACAACAATGCCAATTTGTTGTAATTCCTTATGATAACTCTTGGTCGTTTAGGAACTATTTCAAGGCAAATACATACCTACTTTTGACCTCAAGCTAGCCCTTGGGTCGAAGGGGGCTCCCTCAATACTTGAATGAATTTTATTGTTCATTTTCACCACACAACAACTTATTATGCACAAAGGCTAGATCTAAAATAAGATGAAAGAATTTGAAGAGGTTTGAAGAAGATAAATTAAAATTTGTAAATCTCCTTGATATAAAGTTTATCCATTGGGCATGGAGTTAGTCATGCCAAAGCATCTGAAGATTTTAAACAAAGGTTCAATTGTGTTCTCATTTGTGTGTTATGAATTATGAAACAATATATACTCAAACATACAATTAGGGGGCTACCTTCCAACCAAGAAAGGTAATTATAGTTGAGCGAGTTTATGATGTGATCAAGAATTTAATAAGAGTTTTAATAGATTTATTATATTCAACAAATACTTTAATATTTGTTTATGAAGAAAACACATAGGAATAATATTATTATGGTTAAAAAAAATAGAAAATCCTAGGTATATGTAATACAATGTAACAATATTTTATTTAAATAAAGGTATGATTAAAACGAGTTGATTAAATTATAATTCTTTGTGTAAAATATAACTTTTCCAAGTGATATAAGGGAAACTTATCCTCAGTTTAACATCTTAGTTATCCATATCACTTTAAATCCATACAAATGAATCAAAGATGCATAACATATAAGAAACACATAACATAAGAACACTAACTTCCCATAGTTGAAAAGATAATCTTTTATTTGAAATATCGAAAATATGGTTGATAAAATACAAGTCTCCCTATGTCAAAAAATTAATCTCTTTTCTTGTCGTTGGCTCTTTTATTTATATTGGTGAAACTTCCATTATGCAACTAAACAATATGAATTAATTGATAATGAGGTTGTTGAATAATTATGTGTACCAGAATAGATTATTGTCTAATAATAACAACATGTGCCCAATTTCCTTTCATCCACTAGTAAATTTTAAGCCATGCATTTTGTGAAATCTAAATTTTATTAATGTTTTAATAATTCTATTTATTAATTTCTCTATATGTTTAATTAATTTTATTTTTATATTATTTAATTGTGGAATGTAATTTAATTATGTTAATTAATTAAATTTTCATTTTTATTAATACAATTAAAAATTATAGTTTATTTCTTTATTAAGTATATTACAAATTAAGAAAAGTTTTTGGGTAGAAATTACATAAGAGAAATTTTTGACCATTGCTTTTCGAACCAACAAGCGTGGTTCATCATCAGAACCAAATGAAGATGCACATCATGGCAAAGGCTTAAACATAGAGCAATGTAGAGACCTTATTTCATAATGGTTATTTTTTGACAAATAATATTTAAATTATGATTATTAAATTTATTAAAAAACATATATCAAGTAAAGTGTGGTTACGTAATCAGGACCACATGAAGAGGCACAGTCATGGCAAAGGCTTAAACATAGAGCAATGTAGAGACATAATTTCAATAATGGTTATATCTGAAAAATATATTTTAAAATTTAATTTAAATTAAAATCAAATATTATGGAAAAATTTTATACTGGAAAATAAATAACAAGAACAAAAAATCAATAGTCAAACTCCACAAACAAGGAGGGAATTAAAATTATATAATAAGAAGTCCAAGGCCATAACGAGAACATAGATCATTTAATAAAAAAAAATAATTAATAGAAAATCAATAAAATAAACAAAATTATATCAAAATACAATATATATATAATATAATTAATAATAATATAAATAAATATTTAAAGAAAACACGAAGCATTAAGAATATAAACTCTAATGAAGAATAAATCAACAAAAAATACTATAAAAAGGACATCAATACTTACATAGACAAATAAGCAAACAAAATAAATCCTGAAAAATAAACCTAAAAAACTAGGAGGATAGGACAGGGACCCAACTTCTACTAATAATCCAACCATCATCTCTATTCAAATTATTGGGTCTTTTTTCAATTTCTAAGGCCTCCCTCAATTTACGATGATGGAAATGACTAACCCTAACAACGACTTGGGCCTCCTCAATGCAGATGTGATGCTTAGATTTATTTGCAGGTTCTACGAACCTAGAGGAGCGGGTCCTATCATGCTTGATGTCAGCAACATGCTCACGAATCCTTTGATTAATTAAGTGACCAGTCTCACCAATGTAGGGAGTCCCACAAGAGCAGGGATAACATAAACACCCTTCGTATTCGTGGGGTCCACTAGGTCTTTTACAGATCTAAGGAAGCTCTAGGTGGTATTTAAAGGCCTAAAAGTTGAAGCCACCTTATGCTTCCTTAGGATCCTCGCAATGTTAACAGTGGTGTCTTGATAATAAACCACACTTGTTGGTTCGAAACGCATCAGCCAATTATTTTTTATATAATTTCTACCAAAAAACTTTTCATATATTACAAATTATTTAAATCACAATTATAATTAAAACTTAATTTTCAATTAAATTAAACCTAACAAATATTCTAATGCATATGCATTAACACACTTTTAAAAAATGTGGAGTTGTGATGGCCCTCAATGATTTTTAATAAATATATATTTTATATTTATTTTCGCAAAATATCGTAAAGATCCACTAAAGGAGGGCCCAGACGTTTTTTTTTTATAATATTTTTATTTATTAATATGTTAAAATTATTTAAAACGAATTAGCTTTCATTTAATTTAATAACTTTTTTATTATTTTTAATTAATAATATAATTAATATTTTTTATAAAAAATTTAATTAAATGCAAATGAGATGAAATGAAATATAATGTTTTTTTAATTAATTGATCATTATTAACATATATATAATATATATATATATATAGTATTATTTTTTTTTTTTTATATGATTTCTTTATTTTTATATTTTTATTTTAATTATATGTAGATTTGGGTGATAAGACAATGTAGAAAAATAACTTAAAAAACAAGATTAATGAGCTAATGAGCAATAGAATAAAAAAAACAGTAAAATTAAATTATAGCTTCTAATAATTGTATTAAATTTTATAACAAATATAGTTTCTAATAAGACTTCAAGTTTTATCCACCAATAAGATTTAATATAGAAAATTAAATAATGCAAGGACTAGGGAGATGTTGCTTATGCAAATCTGAAGCAGAAACCATCAATTATCTGTTTTTAGCTTGTCCAGTTGTTAAAAATGTGTGGGCGAAGGTTGGAAAGCTCATGAATAAACAGGTAGACTGGGTAGGAGAAAATCCCCCTGATGCATGGGACAAATGGTGGCGACAATATCCTGAGGGGAACACGCGGAATCTACCTCCCATCATCTGTTTGGGGGTTTGTATCGCAACGAATAGGTGTACTTTTAAGGACAAGGAAACCACAGCAGAATCAATAGCAATTCAATGTACTTCTATCTACTCAAACATTACGAAATCAGAGGAGGAAAGAATCCCCAGGCAGATAAGGGAAGAACAGATTAAAGAAGGCATCTCATGGGCATATTTTGATGGGGCTTCGCAGAACTATAAAGCCGGAGCAGGGATGGTTATTCATTTAAATGCAAATCAGTCTTTAAAAGCTTCAGTGGGGCTAGGCACTGGAACAAATAACTTTGCAGAGATGTCTACCTTAAAACTACTTCTTTGCTGGCTCATTCAAAGGAACATCTACATGGTTTAGATCTTTGGAGACTCTCTAAATGTCATAAATTGGGTTAATGGTCAAAGAAACTGCAAAAATTATATGTTGAAACCTTTACTAGAAGAAATACAGGCTTTAAAAATCTCTTTTAATGTGTTCTCACTGTGCCATATATACAGGGAGCGCAACGTTTCAGCAGACAAACTTTCTAAGGAAGGTTTGCAAGAGGATATGGGCAGCTGGAAAGTAGCAGAAGAGTTTCATGGACAGATCCGTGTGTCAGATCAGCCCCCACATATCGAGTTTTTGAGATGCTGTTTTAGTTTTATTTTTCCATCAATTTAGTTTGCTATGCATGTCATCTTTTTTTTGGGATTGCGGTTATATATTGAAAAACTAGTAAAAATTTCTGCTTAGTACCTGGGGTTGTTTTCCTCCTACGAGGAGACCCGGAAATTAGACATGGGAACGAGTCCTCTTGACTGTTAATGGCTCTTTTTGAATGTATTTAATGCCTTGTTGCTGGAAACGTAAAATGTTTATGATTTTTAGGTCTTCAAAAGATACATTGACAAGTTTATGTACAGAAAAGACAGTCTTTTTTCTGTAGCAGCTTTATGATAAAAATCATAACAGCAAAGAGAATGCCCGAGCATATGCAATGTAACTTTTTATCTTGTTAATAAAAAATTCCTTTCTTCTTTGGAAAAAATACAGAAAGTTAAATAACTATAAAGTTTTAGGCACTTGAGGTGCATGGCATAGTGGTCGGGGAAGTCGTTTACACGCACCCTGGCCACGATCGATTCCTGTTGCGCAACAGATGCTGGCGCGTATCGGCGGATTCTAGCTTATTCCGATTGATTTGACAGCTATGACGTGGACACGATATAACTGTATAAGATGTAATATGTATATAAATGTGATTTTTCAGCGGCGGCTTCATCCCTTCCCCGAGTGAAAAAAAAAAAAATAAATAAAATAAAAATAAAATTAAAATAAAAATTTAGGGATATGAAAATTAAATAAATCAATCACCGACCGCTAATTATATCTATACCTTCCGTACATATAATAAAATATATCATAACCATTTCATGTAAAATATTGTCCCCGCTAAAGATAAAATATTTTCCGTTTTAAATGACAAATATTGGGGAACAAATACACTTATACTTTATTATATACTTATCCAAAGTTTTCCAAAATCACAATGAAAATGTGATCACCTAATAAGGTAGAATTACGTCTAAGCCTTGTCTTTGACTTTAAGGACATTAAAAAAAAGTCAATCATGAATGTAGAAGCCGCCAACAACAAGTGTTCAAAGGATGTTGCTTAACGGTGTCACAACGATTTTTTAATCACATCATGATGCTGATCCGGAAGACCTAGGGTGACGTGTCAGGAAGATAAATGAAGCTATATGACATAAATATAAGGCCTACTCGCCTTTTACATATATATAACCCTATTGTACTCTATTAATTTCTTAATCTTATTTGCTATACACTTGTCTCCATGTTGGCACTTGAAAAAACATAAGCGATAAGTTCAAATCTCCTTAGAAAAGGAAAATTATTTAAATTGCATGGACTTATTGGTATAATATTTTTTAAAGAGAGTTGTTTTGGGAAAGGTGTTATATGGTCTTTTTCTTTTCTTTTTTAATAGTTGTTATGGTTTTTTTTGTGAGACAGGTGTGATATATATTTAAAAAGATATGTTAAAAATAAGAATTATATGTATTTAAAAAACGAAAACAAATTAATTTTGGATATAGAAATTAGTGAGAAATTTGTATAGAAAGTCTTATTATGAAGTTTATGAGAAAAAAAAAATCGCAATGTTCATTTTCTTCTTAACATTAGTAAAAGAAGAAATATAATTTGGGTTTTCAAGAGTGGGATTGATCACCTCTGTATAATATATTAGTTTTATTTTTCTCTCTAGCTCTTTATTTTCCCACAATTTCTCCTTAAATTTGGAAGTAATGATATTTTTTATATTATCCAAATTTAGTAATATGATCTCCTCCTTTATTCCCTAATGGTCAAACCAAGATAGGGCATCCTTATTCTACCCTCGCTTGCGCCGAAGGTGGGGGTTTTGGCTAGAGTTAAAGCAATTTTAGGAGACATCTTGACATCCATGTTATATAACTTCTTCTTATACCTAAGATACCTAGCCATGCTTTCAATAGGGGAAAGGTTTGCTTCAATCAAGAAGACAGGGTAGGGAGTATTTCCTTTAATCTAGATGTTGTAGAATATAAACTACTTTCAGATCTATTCAATCTTCCTCCATGACTCTCTATATATACCACAACACCAAACCTCACATTCATATAAAATAACAAGAGTGATAAGAGTCTGAAAGAGGAACTTCTTTTAATCCCAAATCCAAAGATTTGTCAAAACTTACAATTATTTTCAAAGGTATACTAAGCTTTATGGCCTCCATTTATCTTTTTCTCAATATTATAATTCTAATTGGGGTTATGATGGATGTTAATTCTCAAATATATGTATAAATGAACCTCCTCCAAGGAGTTGTTGTCATAAATGAAAGTATCATAAGTGATATTTTGGATTTAATTATTATGTCATTAGTTTTGTTGATAGTAATAGTCATACCATCTTCAAGCAGAAATCTTGGAGGATTTTGTGTTGTTTTCCAAAAGAACAATGTCGTCCTCATAAAGGAGAATATTTATGACCATATGAGTGAGTGTGGGGCCAACATAAGCTACATTTTCCAAAGACTCTTCTAGCTTATCATTGTATATCCCAGAAAGGGTAGCGGATAAGGGATTCCCTTGCTTGACTCTAATATTGCATTTAATTTCTTCCAACCAACCCTCAATGGCCCTAAGCTTGGAAATAATATTCCCATGCATCTTTGTCACAACTCTCAACTTGAGAGGAACCATTATCTCTTCTATCCTCTTCCATAGCTTTGTTCTAGGAATAATATCAAAATATTTTCTAAAGTCAAGAAAACAATAGAAAATATCAATTTTACTATTTTGGAATTCCTCTACAATTATCTTGAGAGTAACAAGATGGTTTGTATTTGAATGGTATATCCTAAACCGAGCTTGGCCTCGAGCACTTTTACCATTTCTTTCAAGCCAAACACTAATTTTCTTTTCCAAAATAAGCTTGTGCAACTTGGCTATAATGTTGCTAAAGCATAGTGGCCTTATAATAAGAGGGAATTCTTTTATCCAAACTCTTAAAAATAGGAACAATAAATTTTTTCATCCAAGGCTTAGGGTATCCTTACTTCACTACTAAATTAAAGAGCTTGTGTATGTGAGGGATGAGGATAGGTTCTCCCATTTTAAAATGTTCAACTTGGTAGTCTTCAATGTCCTTACCTTTCCCATTAACAAGTCGCTTAACCCCAAACTCATTGTCTTCTAAAGAAAATATATCATCCTCAATAGCAGCATTCAAAATGATGTCCATGGCATTAGGGCATTCATAGAGTTTTTAAAGATAATTATTCCAATTCTTTAAAGGAATCAAATGGCTTTCTTGAGCCTTACGAATTAGAATTTTCCTCCTAAACTTTCTAGGTTCAATACTTAGGTTGAGTAATTGTTCTTGTCTTTTCTAACTTATATAATATATATATATAATATTAATATATATATATATATATATATATATAATTATATCTATTTTCTTTCTTAATAAGAGCTTTGTATGTATTTATCTGATCAAGTTTTACAGTTTCGTTAGGAGAATCCCTAATTGTTTTTCTAGAAATTTTATAATCATTATCATATAAAGGGTTGGTAGTTATATTATTCTTTTTATATGACTCCTCAGTAGAGAAATTGCTAATGGTAGTGGAGAGATTTGTAGTGAAATTATGATAGAGGTTTTCAATGTTATCCTGATAAGTTAAAAGACATAAATCCCTATTTAAATCCTTTAAGAATATATCCCTTTTACCTATGTCATAAAGCAAGTGGTTTTGACTCTCACAATTCCCTTGCATGTGCTTGTTTTGCATTGCATAGTTTAAATCTAAGGTCAAAGTTCTAGTATCCGAGTCAGGTTCATGGTCCTTTAAGAGGCCAACATTTACAATTTGGTTAGGAAACAGGTATATCAAACATCACATAATCCACGACACTACTTCCAATCCCATGAATATAAGTCATTTGGTTGGAGTTTGGCCACTTGATTATGTAATTGAAAATTATAAGGTATTAGATTAATAATTTGGTTAGATGTGGTTTCATCACTAAATTATCCTAACAAGAGGATATTAACTTCATTTCTTAGACTATAAATATCCCACTCTAAGGTATTATAAGGCAAATTCTTATCTAGATTGTTTTTCTTATAAAAGGTAGAGTTGATAGGTGCAAAATAACAAATTGCAATATAAATCTTCTTGGTGTTAATTTCATAGATTCCAATCCAAATGTATCAATTGGGGGGGTTTACCTTATGAAGCCAAGTGTGAAGAGAGACACTCCTTTTTATATAATAGGTTATTCCTCCAATTCCTAGATAAGAGGATTCTTATTTCAGGATGACATCAAAATGAATCCATCTATGTGAGGAACCTTAGACTCATTATACTCCCAAGTTTTAGTGAAAAATAATAATATCAATTTCAATTAGGATCCAACTTAACATTGTACCTTTATGACATGGAAATCCATGATAGTTCCAAAAGAGGATCCAAAGTGTTCCAAATTCCTATGTATTACTCTCCTTTTGGTCTCTATCCCTAATAATAGATTTCCCATTTCTAATTATTAGCCATTGCTGACCTTTCTAACTTCTTTTGCCTTCTAAACCTTCTTCCTTAATTCAACTTAGTTGTTGGGATGAGGTACACATTTATAAAGATTTATATCCCTTTCATGCTCACTGATTTACTGAGTATTCCATATTTATGGTCACTACAATTTACCTAATAAAAATTAGTCATCTTTATGTTGAAGTATCTTTCTTAACCTTCTTGTTTTATGATATATTGTTTTCCAATTTGTGACTTATTTTGTAGTTCCTTTTTTACTATTTCTAACGTGTCCTCATCTTTCACTCTTTTATACTAACAATTATAAGTTTCAAGGCTCTTTTATTTTGCTCATGATCCAAATAAATGAGCTCTTTATCACTAATAAATTATCAAAGTTCTTTAAATTATCAAATATTATTAAAACAAATTTAAAGATCACAATCAATTTTAATTTTTTAGAATTGCAGTTTTAAAATTTATTACTAGATTTTTTTTTTGACAGAAATGACCGAGTGACTAAGAAATAGCCAAGACATCCCATTTGACCATGGATGGAATGAAACATCCCTGGGGATGCCTACTCCTTGAGCCTAATCAATACATGCTAAGCATGTCATTTCAAGTAATCGAACATGGGTGGTGAGGGAGTTAATAACCCACCTCAACCACTCGGTCTACCCTTACCTGACCCATGGTGGATTTGAACTTTAAATCTCATGGTTTCCATAATATTTCATAACAAGGTGATCACCGATTAAGTTTCCCCCATGGGATTTATTTATTTTTTGACTAATCCAAAAGGGGGTTTGAACTTGGAATCTCATGGAATTCCCTTCAAAATTTATACAAGATTAAAAGAAAAAAAAGTGAAACAAATAAAATAAACTAAAGATAAAACCTATGACATGTGGCCTAAGTACACCCATGTGGCAAACCCCTACATACCTAAAGACTACATGTATCATAGATTTCTAGTTGATATTCACTCACAACGTAAAGTGGTTTATTTTCTAAATCCTAAGTCCCATTATCAACCATGTGATTGCTCAAGTTGTTTCTTAGACATATCCTCCAAGTGATAGTAAAGCATGGTATTAAGGAGAAACTAAGCTAACTCATGGGAAGTTGATCTCACACAAAATTTTAGTAGTTTCTAGCTTGGCTACTACAGATGTTTGTGAAAACATTGCTAGTAAAACATTTGTCCCTAGTCCCATTACTACATGTTTTTCCAATTAATCAACAAAGGAAATTTTTTCCACGTAACCAATAGAAGAAATGGAGATCTCAACACTAGAAATGAAGACAGAGGTAGATCCAGCAAAAATTTAAGATGCCATTCATCTAGGCTATTAGATGGTTCCAAGAAGTTGTAGATATCAAGGTTTCTGGCTAACAATTTTCAATTCTTGAATGTCCGTGAAATTCTTAGTCTTTTTGTAGATTGGTATAGTTTAGAAACAATGTGGCCTACTACTTCGTGGCTCTCTTTAGGAGCTCATCATCGGGGTTAGGGTATAAAAAAACAATACCCAGACCCATATCTTTGATTCCCTCATTAAAACTTGTTAGCAATTCTTTATCGCAATAGCACCAACAACAGCAATAGAGGAAGAGAATTCTTGCGCAGGAAAGAATTAATGACTCTAAATCCCTTACATTTAACGATGGTGTACTCATTTTCCATCATTGGAAACCAATCTAGTTCTACTCCCCTGATGCTCTGTGGTGGTAAAGAGGATTTGGGTGCCCCAACAATGTTAGAGGAAAATGTACAAAGCTCAAGTCACCAAGTGAGGGGTGGTCACCAACTGAAGCTCTCAAAAAAATTCAAATGGAGAGCACGTTTAATTTGCTCACATAGTGGTTGTACGAGTCATTTGGAAATGTAAAAGCCCCTAAGATAGCATTTCGAGGTATTCCTGGAGTTCCTAAGCTAGTTGTAAGCTTTTGTTTATGATCTTTAACTAGAGATGGGAATTGCTTCGACATCTTCACAATAGACTTCCCTACATGGCTACACATACATGATTCATTATTTCAGAAATAAAACATGGATTTCTTATTAATAGGCACTAATTTCAATCAAATGGTTAGCTCCCTAAAAAAGCTCATTGAATCATAAATATCAAAATTTTAAGCTTAAAATTGTTAAGTGATAAAACAAAATTCAACTAACAACAAGGCTCCAGATCACTCTATGTGAAATCCATAGTTAAAGGTACAATACTATACCATGGTTCACTATACTATGCTCCAAATTTTTATATCTATGCAACAACATGGAACTTGATCTATCAATATTGATGTGCATATTGTAAATATCTTGAAATCACTACATTAGAATATAGGCCTAATACCAAGTGCATTAAGGTTAGTATCTCCCAACATGTAGTGGTTAGAAATTCGATAATCAGAATAGGTTGCTATAATATAACTCTTGAAATGTATTGGTAATTCGTTTTTTTTTGTATTAATAGTTATCCAAAAGAAACCTATGCAAGATATGTTGTGATAATATGAATCTTATAGAACTCTACAAGAGATGAATGTGTTTCTATAATCACAAGAATATTGAATATTCATATCAATGACATAATTTGTGGATTGAACTCTACAAGAAACAATTGTGTTGTTTTACTAACACACAACTCAAATATTCAGATTAACTATGGAATAAGGTGATGGCGATGATGATGATGATGATATGGAATGATGTGAATATAATATATATAATATATATATATTATATATATATATATAATAATATATATAATATATATATATAATATAATGATGATGATGGCGGTGGTGGTGGTGGTTTACGAAGAATAAGGATTTCATCCATGGTCAATCTTCAACCATTGTAAGTGCATAAATGTTTATTCTTATGCAAAAAAATTCCAGTCATTCTAGAAAGCTAAATTCCCTTCACTAGGTATGCATCTATCTGTTTGTTTTCTAGATTGAGTAGTTTAGAGTTTTACCATTCCTCTCTATCTATTTGTCTTTACATTTGTACATGTTTTGTAGCAAAATCTATAGCTTTGCTAATTCTACTGCATATAGGCATTGATAATGTACATGATACTTCTTAAGGAGCCCATTGGAATCATTGGCAAGGATACTATAGTTTCACTTAAATTTTTAAACAAGGAACAAATAGAACTCGTTCATAATACTATTGAAAATAAAATAGGGAACTTTTTGAACAAGATTCAAGCAGTAAGGTTTCCAAACTAAATTTACACACTTATTTGTTTGTGATTTTAATGGTATCTCATTAAGAAGGGTTGATGTAGAAATTGAGATGGTAAATAAATAAATAAACTAATTTCTTCCTCTTTACCTGGTGGTGGTTATATATTTTGTTTTCAACCACAGGGATTGGTCTTCCTCATTCACTATTGATTAGCTTTCTGTGTCACAAATTGGTTTTCCTCGTTCTCGTTCACATTTACTGATACAGTTAGTTGCCTAGTCATTCAAGGAGTAAGATGAACAATGGTGGATAGAAGTGGGAAATGGGGAGCCAACATCATAACATATGTGGTGGAAAAAACCAATGAGAAATACAAGTGGTGGACAAATATGATGGGGAGGAGGGGGGAAAGTGTTGATGAGGTGTTTTAAAAGTTTGGTTTATTTCATATATCGAAATAAGTCAAGCATTCGAGGAATATGCATTCCATCAATTTATTTGAGAATTTTCCTTATTTTAAGCTTTAATATTTACAATATATATGCTTTATAATGAAAGATACTACATGATATTTGTTTAAGAACCTATTTTATCTTTAGCTTTGTTATAACTCCTTATGATAATTAATGGTTCTTTAGGAACTATGTCAAGGTAATTGCATGCCTACTTTTGACCTCAAAGTAGCTCTTGGGTTTTAGGGGGCTCCCTCAATACTTGAATGAAGTCTATTTTTCATTGTCAACACACAACAATGTAGTATGCACAAGGCCACATCTAAACCACGATGAAAGAATTGGAAGAGCGTTGGAAGAAAACTAATATTAAAGCTTGTAAATATCCTTGATCTAAAGCCTATCCATTTGGCATGGAGTCAATCATGCCAAAGCATCTGAAAAAAATAAGAAAAGGTTCAATTGTGTTCCCATTCTTTTGCAATGAACTATGAAACAATATATACTCAGATATACAATTAGGAGGCTACCTTCCAACTAAGGTAGATAATTATAATTGAACTAGTTTTGATGTGATGAAGTATTTAGTAGGATTTTTTAATAGATTTATTGTACTGTGTAATGTATGTGATCCCTCTAGCCATTGTTATTTCGAAAATATATAACAATATGAGAAACTTTGGAAGTCTCCAATAACTCAGATTTATTGTATTCAATGATACTTTAATATACACTCAAGGGTCACGGAAGGAGGGGGAGGGATTACTTTTAATCCTAAAGGAAAATTGTTTCCAATGGGGCTTGGTAGGAAAACCAATAATCAAACAGAAATGTACAATCTTCTATTGGGTCTATCTTTGGCCCATGAAATGGGAATTTCAAATTTAACAATCCTGGGAAACTCTCTGATCACTATTCAACATATGATCAATGCCTCCTACCCTAAAGAAAATCTCCTTAATATTTTCCTTAGAAGGATAAATTGCGATTTGAGCCTCTTTTCCTCAAAATCCCTCTATCATATCCTTAGAATTCAAAACTCAGAGGTTGACTTTCAATCCATTCTATCTTTCTTCCTTGAAGTCGATTAAAAGGGCATCAATGGTCACAAGGACTAGCACACTATTCCCTAATTCCTCCTATGTCATTCCCCTATCCTATGTTACCCCTTTAACATTGCCCTTATGTGAATAGAAATTTTGTTAAAACAAAAACTAAAGTTTTAAAAGCCTTGCAGGATGGATTTGTGGTGCATGATGAAGGTTTGATGCATGTGTGGGGGGTTATATTAACTCCCCACCCTTCTCTCTGCCAATTACATAGGAATACACCTTGTTCTGCTCCAACAACCCACACTATGATGAATTTGGCAAGTTTAAGCATGCATCGCCTTAATTGTGGTTCAATGGGTACCGTGTGGGAGTAATGTCTCTTCAGGGTTAAATTGTAGGCTTGATTCATACCTCCATTCATCTATGTTGGCTATTTTCTCATCAAATCTTCTCTCCATCTTTCCCATCATAGAAATTTTATCTTTGCTCCTCTAAGTTCGTCGTGGCATCTATAAATTTGAACACTAATAGGATTTGTAATGAGCCCCTTGGTGACTACAAGCTTCCTTATCATTCGAGGGATGAGGCCTTGGCTCCCCAACCACTATAGCATGGTCAAGTGGAGGATATCGCTCTCAAAGACCCTCCCTGAGAAGACTGCCAACACATCCAGCATCAGTAACGACAAAATCATCTTCAACAACTCAGGTTTCAATTAGGTTTATCGCCTCCAAGTTTGCCTTCAGTTCTTGTGTTATGGCTTTATTAAGTCTCTCCTTCCTTTTGTTGTGAATAGATCTATTATGGATATCTACTATAATTTGGGTCTCGTTAGAATTATCACCATCCAAGCACTTTGTCTTGGACCATCCTTTTCTTCTCCCTCCTCTTTGTGGCTAAAGAAAGCCCTTGCTTTTCTATTTCAGACTTTACTCTTGTCTCCCCAGGCTTGGCTTTTCAAACCTCTATGAAAAATCTCACCTCAACTTTATTCCATAGTACTAGTTTCTTGTCTCTAATAACCCTCTAGCCCTCTATCGTAACAAGTATCCCATTAGGGGAATTTTGAGATCTAAAATGGGCCTCCTAAGAAAAACGTAAAACCAAAATAAACTTTATAAGAACCAATGGGATTCAAGATGATGATGTCAACCATGGGGGATGATTCACTATTTTTTGAGTAAAAAAGTAAAAAGATTAAAAAATAATAAAATTATAAAACTATTTTTTAACTCTATATTATTTTCAACTTATCTCCCTAAGGTTTTACTCAAATTTTGAGTGGGAGTACTCGTTGGATGCAAAATTTAATTCCTCATCCAAGGAGTACCCATGTTGCATACTTTTGATGGACCCTGCAACACGAATAATGAGAAATAAATGAAAAAACATGATTCCAATCACGTTTTTCATGTATTTCTCATTTTTCGTGTAATAGGTTCCATTGAACATATGCAACACGGGTACTCCTTGGATGAGGAATAAAGTTTTCTATCCAATGAGCATTGCCGCTCGAAATTTGAGTAAACCCATAAGGAGATAAGTTGAAAATACAAGTTGAAAAAATAGTTTTTTTTTTGCCTCTAAAATTTGATGATGTAATCTAATCTTATTTTATTATTTCCACTATTATTTTATAATTTCCTTAGGAAGCCCATTTTAGACCTCAAAATTCCTCTAATTCCTTGTGATACCTTTTGCATTATCTTCTTATACATTGTCTCTATTGCTCCTTCAACCTCATCTCCCCCCCCTCCTCCCCCCCGTCCCTCCACTATTGTGCCAATTATGTTGTCCAATACTAACAGTCCAACTACGTCTAGTAGAAATGCTTACAACACATGCGGAAAACACCCATAGGCTTGCAAGTGGATAATATGGACTTGAAATGGAAAATTCATCAGTAGGATAAATTTCTTACTTTTGCCACAAATGAGCTTCAATCTCTCAAATCCAAGATTTACTGTCTTGAGGATGAACTCGATGTTATTTGAGGTCATATTAATGAATTGAGGCTAAGTGGCAATGCCCCAGGAAATTAGGACTTAGCCTACTCAACTCCAAACCATGTCCCTGGCAACCTTCATTTTGACCTGAACATGCTTGTGGAGTAAGCTTTCTACTATCCTTTTTAATGGGATCTTTATGCAAATTTTCACTTTTGTTCTCAGTTTTGCTGAATTTATGTATGTAGGCCCGTTATGTATGTAGACTACTTTTCTTTCTAGTATTTTTGTTATGGTAATCAGTTAATCGGTGAAGGACCTCTGATGTTGGTGCAAATTTAATGATTCTTCTGTGTATTTTGTTGCAATTGGGCACATATTCAATATAATATCTTCTCCTTGGTGTTTATATATATGTGTGTGTGTGTGTGTGTACAAAACACATAGGAATAATAGTCCTATGGTTCAAATGCATAGCAAATACTAGTTATATGTAATACAAGGAAACTATCTTTTATTTAACTAGAGGTATGATTAAAACATGTTGATTAAACCATAATTCTATGTGTAAAATATAACTTTGCTAGGTAATGTAAGGGAAATTGATCCTCAGATTAGTCTCTCATGTATTCATATAGCTTTAAATATGTTAAATGAATCGCAGATACATAACTTATAAGAAAAATATAACATAAGAACACTAACTTCCAATAGATGAAAGGATAATCTTTTGTTTAAAATATAAAAAATACTATTCACAGAATACAAGTCTCCCTGTGCCCAAAATCTGAACTTCTTTTCCTCTACTTCCTCCCTTTCTCTTTTAGTCTTCCGCTCTTCCATTTATGTTGATCAATGATACCTCAAGTGTGAAACTGAACATTATCAATAGATTGATGATAAGGTTATTGAATAAATTTATGTGCCTGAAAAGATTATGTCTAATAATAACAAAATATATTAGGTTTCCCTTCGGCTACGGTTGAACTCTTTAGGAGCCGGAACCAAATTTTATTAATGTTTTAATAAATCTATCTTTTGATTTTTTTGTTTAAATAATTTTATTTGTATTTATTACAAATATATGCCTTTTATTTTATTTTAATTATATTAATTAATTTATTTTCCTTTTTAATATATTAATTTAATTTATTTCCATTTATTAAACAGTAAAAATTATGTTGTATTGGTTTTATAAAACATGTTAAAAATGATTTAAATTACAATTATATTTAATAAGATGTTAAAATATTAAATCAAACCTACTATATGTTCAAACCTATGCATTAACTCACTCGCACTTTTATAAAATGTGATTGAAAATTATAAAGGGCCTTGCCCACCGCAGTTTAAGGAAGAAACCACGTGGTTTATTGGGTGTTATTGTCAGCGCACTGAAATATAAAGATGGGGGAGTTTATGCTATGGCAAAGATTTAATGTTTTATGTTATGTATTTGACTTTTTATGTTATCACATTTGACTTTTTATGTTTTTGTTTTATTTTATATATTATTTAATTTTATTAATGTCATCATAACATATGGAAATTATTAAAACTAATTCATTATCATTTATTTGATTTTTTTTTGTAACCATATATAATAAATTAATATGTTATTTCACATTCTATTTGGTATATATAATTTTTAATTTTTATTAAGCTAGTAGATATGTTTTTCAAAACATGGTTTCTAGAATTTTAATTTAATTATTAGTAATTATTAGGTGGATGGTAGAGATTAACCCTCCATGGAATATGCTAGAATATTAATAGTAGTGTTCATAGTCCAATAATTAAAATTTATCTCCAAATTAGTTATGTTCTTTTGATTCAAATTGATTAATTAAAGAAAATGACATATCAACATGTGTCATATTGAATGTGTGGTATTGATAAGTCATGGTGTTGTAACAAAAGTTATTTGCACGTTAAGAATTCTCATGGTAAAGTGGGGGTGAATCTCCATGGTTAAGAATATTGTTACACGTCTTTTAAAATGTATATATGTTACTTCATTATAATATATATATATTATATATTATTATATATCCCTCTCTCTCCTCTCTCTACTATATATAGATGTATAGATAACAATAATATAATAATAATTTAAAATTAAATGATAATTTAGTTAATTTTTATGATTTTTCTTAATCTAAGCGATGTGAGATGTATTATAGGATAAGTGTTTTGATATTTATCATGGATTGATGTCGATATTTACTAACCATTTAATTTATATGGCTAAGTTAGCTTTAATTAAATGTGGATTTGGGTTATGAGACCTAGTGTAGAAAAATGGTTTATGAATAAGATTAATGAGCGAAGGTTGCCTAGGGTCAAATATTTTCATTAAATTAATTTATGTTACAACATAGGGTCCATGGGGGATAACATCTCCTTGCAAGGTGCTAAGAACCAACAAATCATGTGCTTTCATTATTGCCTTGCAAATCAGGTTTTGTGCCTTAACCATTTCTAAAAAATCTAAAATTTGGGTTTGAGTCTTGCTCTAGAATTTAAAGTCCATTACTCTTCTCTTATTATAAGCAAACTATCACTGGAAGCTTAAAATCAAATGCTTATTTTAGTGAGCTTATTTATGTAGAAACATCCTATATTAATCTACTCAACTGCCTTAGTTAAGTAAAACCATATTTCTAGTGCAACCTCAAAAGTTATTTATTTCATGAGTGCATTTTTCTTTCATTTTTAATTCATAAAAGAAAATTTTAAATCTTGGTAATTGATCATGATACTGAAAGTCATACTAACCATGAAGGAAATGACCAAAATTTGAGCTGATAAAAACCTTTAAGTAGGATGTTATAAAATTATTAAAATAACAAGATATAACAAATACCTCCTCATCCTATGCATGGATGAACTTCCTTTGTATATTCACTAGTTCTGTTGCTACATTGATGATGTAAATTTCCACATTTTGGAAATTTGACGAAAGAAATGAAAAGGGCAATAGTTACCTTCCTCAAGTCTGAATTCTTTAATTAATATCATCTCATCAACATTTCCTTGATCATATTTTCAAAACTCTGTTTTATAGTTGTTATACACCAATTCACTAATTTCACAAGATTGTTGATCTAAAATATTTGCAAAAGGCAACATTACTAGCTTTTGAAACCCATCATTATATTCAATAAAAATATGCTCCTCAGAGGAATGGATTTTATAAATTTCTGTTGGATTATGAAAAATGTTTTGAATTTGGTTTTTATGAACAATCAAATCTCTAAAAAGACTCAAATAAGGAAAATGATCTCTAAAAAGACTCAAATAAGGAAAATGATCTCTGAAAATAGGAGGCAACATCTTGTTCATAGGAGAGTTCTTGAATTTGTCTTCAACAATGTTGTCTTGAAGAAGATCCACATGTTTGTCAACAACACAATCTTTATTTTGATCAATATATGTGGAAGAAAACATTCTCTCTTTGAGAGTCTTCAAAATAAATTTATTTTAGTTCAGAGGCTCTATTGTGATCATTATCTTCTCCATCTTCAAGAATATTTATATAAATTCCATCATAAAAATCAGTAATAAAATTTACGAAGGAATCATCAATAATTACATAATTTTCAAATATAAAAGGAACGAGAGTTTTTTGTTTTGAAATCTAAACACATTCAATTCCTTTTCCTCTGAAATTGCAAGGCTTTGATTGAGTTTTGGTGGACACCTAATCTTCTAAGGGTTGGTGTAGAATGTGAACATCCATGAGAGTCCATGAGAGTCCAAGAGACCTTGGGATGTGGAACCCAACGGTCACACAAATGTACTATAAATGCATATCCTTGTCAATAATAGATACACACTCATGTTTATCATTAAGATTCTGTTCACATTCCATGCATGTCTGACATGGTACCAAAGCGGGCGATTTCCTACCCTACTCAATTTTGAGCCACTTGTTTTTATGGCCTTTGACTTATACTGTAGCTCTGCCCATTTTACTGATATAGAAAAACTGACATCTTCTCCTCATACCTAGTTTTGCAGGTCTCGCAGGTATCAGATATATGCTTTTGTAACTCTTTTGGTAGACCATTTCATCTCTTTGCCAACCACTCTACTCAATGTCTCTCTGACCTCTGCTTCTGTTGCTCAGACAACACCAAAATTTTCCTTGCCACCCTAACGTATCTGACAGTTCTACCTGATTCTCTCTGTGTCAATCAATACCCATTTTTGCATTGAGCACGCTTCAAAGATGTAGCAACACCCTTTCAGGCTTACTCTTGTTCCAGAAGAATTGTGAGGACGTAGTTGTGAGTTTATCTCGGCCTGGATTGTATGGATGTTGGTATTAATGCTCCCTCGACCCTCACAATCCACTGTCACAATCCAATTGCACACTCGGGGTTCGATTCCATCGAGTGAAAAGGAAGTGGGAGTTCAATGAACATACATAAGACAAGAACATTGGGAGCAGTGAGATGAATATTCAGGTGGCTCTGCGATAAGGAATATCACTGGAACGAGCTGAGGAATTCTAACTGGTGGTTAATAGAGGTGGAAATCTGAGCAACTAAGACATATCGATGGACTATATTTGGTCACTCCGCTTCGATACATCCTTGCACACGTAACTCCTCACTGCACTCCCACAACACCTTTTGGTTGACGTACCGCAGTGAGTCATACAACACACTACTCCTGAATGTTGTATCCATAGCATATCACTCCAAACCACAAGTATCCCATATCTGGGCTGCTATGGTCTTCCCTTTGTCCTGAATGGTGTAAATCATGAATTCAACGCCAACAGTGGGCTTACACTAATGGGAGAAATAGTTGTGACTTACCCACGCTGGAGTCCTATGTGAACATCACTTTGAATAAATAAAAATACTCTTCATTGCATCTGCGTTCCATTTAAAAGCAAAGCAGTATTATTATTAATATTTGTATTCCCTACTGCGCACCACCACTCTGCTGCTCCTGTCTGATACACTACTAACCAACCTGCAAATTGGGGATTCAGATTCGCATCGCAATAGTCCTCTATCCCGAAAGTGGTGAAATCATAGTTATTGTGTTGTTGCTTCTTCTTATGATGAGCGAATAATAAGGGGAATGAGTTGGTGGAGATCAAACAAGTTCTTATAAACTATTAATTGAATCGAATCTCCACATGCTTGAACAGAAGTTCAAGTGTTATCTCCCATGTGTTGTTTCATTGAGGATATCGTTGTGTGCATTACTAGTCTGAAAGAAATGATTGAAGGTACTATTCCTTCTTGTAGGTCTACTGTAAAGATCTTAGATTTACATGCATTGTGCTATATGTATTTGGTAATATAGTTTGTCAGTTTTTATATGATACAGGAAAGTTCATTTGTTATTGAGAATAATCATATATCAAATAGAAACTGGCTAGAAATATATCTTCGTTTCTGCGGTTTGTTTGTCATAATGTCAAGTACATACTTGTTGATGTTGACGTCTTCCGTAGTTGCTAAGAAAATTTTAATTCTTTGCTCACTTGCCTCTTGTCTAAAACATCCGGTTTATGATATGGGTTTGTTTACTTTCAAACGGAGGAAGCTGCAAACGCAACCATTAAGAATGTTAATGGGATGATGTTAAAGGGAAAGCAAGTATATGTGGGAAAGTTCATAAGACCTTTTGTTGATAAAAAATTCACCAATTTGTATGTCAAGAATCTGGAAGATGATTGCATTTGTGAATGTGGAATGAAAATATATTTTGCAAGTAAGCTCTGGAACTGAAAAATTTCATTTGCAAAGAAAGTAGAAGATTGGCTCTTCTTTTGCACAGTGTGACTAGTTTGAGAAGCAAGTGCATTGAAGTAGCATTTGTTGCGTTGAAATTGGTACTAGGCTATCTATCTTAGTGATATTGGTACCCTGCTACTCATCTAATAATTGCAGCTATTTATCATTTTATAGGTCAATTTGTGGTTGAAGATAACATCATTTCTCTAATTATATTGATTTGAAATGGTTCGAATGGATGATGTATTAAAACTACTGAGTAATTTAATACATTCCATTGTTGATAAGATGGTTAAAATCAACAAAACCTCTCTTTCCAATATTAAAATGTGTCTGCAAAATGCACAAGAGAATATTGAGTTTTTGCAGCTTGAGACTCAGCTAATAGGCAGAATTACAACTATGGAGTCATCATTCTGAACCTGTTTATGTTCAAAACAATGAAACAGACTCCCATAAACAACAAGTCAATAATGTTACAAACTCAAATCTAGTGCCCAATGAAGCAGCAAAGTCACATGCAGATGTAGATGTTCAGTCTGCACTTCCCAAGACCATCATCAGACCTTGGGAAGAGCTTGCTCATAACAAGCACATAACTGGTCTTGGATATGACAAGGATGTTTCCTTTCATATTCCAAATTACTCAAAGCCCATCCAGTTTTAGAGTGTTGGATTCCTTCATGACAGTTCACCTTCAGTTGTTCCAGATTTTGCTCCTCTTCCACAGCAACAACAACAGATTGTGAAATGCCAACACTGTGACTGAGTTGGCCACATGAAAGATCACTATTTTTATCTTCATCCATGTAAGCACTGTCATAAAACCAGTCATTCTTCAAACAAATTCTTCATAAACAAACCTCCTGCAATAACATCTTGGATGGATCGCTTCTTGGCAATGGGCTTCAATAGCCAAGAAGATATTTCGCTCATACAACATGATTTCTTCTCGAGTATTGAACAACCTCGTAGTTGAATTTTCTCTGTCATCTTACCATGTATCTGACGGGGGGGAAATGATGGTCATCTATAGGCTTCAAAGCCACATCAAGCGAGCTTGAGCCACAACCTTCCATACTAGATTCAGAGTTGTAGTGAGAGAAAAATATGACCTTGAGCATGCCTTCAGTTGGTGATGCATCTTCAAAGAATTGGAGACACTTCCTCTAGCATAAGACTTCAACTTCTTGCCAATTTTGGAAGAGTTCCAGGAATTGCATTAAGCATTCCAGAGTTGTTGGTAATCCTTAAACCATCACAGGTTGAGAACTCCCTTTTCAGGTTGAGGTTCTCCCTTTTATGCATGTTGAGACCTCCCTTTCATGGTTGAAGGTTTCCTTTTTCAAAAACATCAGGAGCACTTCCTCTAGCAGAAGACCTGAGCTTCATGCCAGACTTGGAAGAGTTCCGGGAACTGCACTAAGTATTCCAGTGTTGGTTTCCATCATTAAACCGCCCCCCTTATACCAACATTTCAGAGAGCACATTTAGCCTAGTGCTACCATGCATTTTTGCACATTTTGTATTACAACTCTCTTCTTGGACTCATACATACCCCTTCGGATTAAGGGGGGGAATGTTGGACACCTAATCCTCTATGGGTTGGTGTAGAATGTGAACAGCCATGAGAGTCAAAGAGACCTTGGGATGTGGAACCCAACGGTCACACAAATGTACTATAAATGCATATCTTTGTTAATAATAGATACAAACCCATGTTTATCATTCAGATTCTGTTCACATTCCATGCATGTTTGACAATTTTCAAAATTATGAACTGCAAAAAGATAAACATATGACTTTTATTCGACTTGCTAGTTATTTAAAATCAACTCCTCTTCTTTTGTGCAATCTATTAGTTTTCCACAAGCCCAAATATTGTTTTATATTTCCAATGCATCAATAATCATATGTTCTAAGCTTGGATCTTTCCTCTTTCTAAGATAAAATGCAAAGTTAGAATGATGAATTGTTATATAATACAAGCGAGCAACAAGTTCCAAATGTTTTGTTTTTGTATAAATTCTTTCAAATATCCTGTTGAACCTAGTAATATTTTCACCTTTCCTGGTTTTCATGCACAATACTAAAAAAGGTATTGGTCATATGATTTATTTTCATCCCATTTTCTCAAGAAAATGTTATGAAAATCAACCCAAGGACTAATAGAATCAACTAGTATGTCTCTAAACCCTTTTTTAACCTCTCCTTGCAATGAATGAGTGAATAACCTCATGAAGATGTCATCATGTTAAATTTCAAAGGAGTCTGTAAAGTTTTGGAAAACTACCATATCTTGCTTTGTTGAAATCTCATCTTCTCAATTAAACTTAGGAAGATATTTGAGATACTTAGAAGGCATCTCATGAAGGATAGATGGTAGTTTAAGAGGCTTGTATCTTTTGATAACCCATGTATGAATGTTTGTAGGTTGGTCACAAGGTGTACCACTGACTTCAAGAGCTAACATAAAATTCTTTTATTGAAAAGAATGTGGAGGAGACTCGTCATTATTTTTAGAGGGCATAAACAAATAGGGATTTTTTAATGGAGGAGTGTAAGAAGAAATTGAGCTTTCCTTTTCTAGGAAAGAAAGTGAATTTTTGAATCTATCATTCTTTCTTTTATACAAAGTAGATGAATTTTTTATATTTATTTATTTATTTATTTTAGGAAGAATCAACAATGGACCAAACAATCGAACCAAAATTTCTTAAAACAAAGTCATCATTTATACTTTATTATTTTTTCAAGAGTCCTCCATTTCTTTATGACAAGGGTTCATTGTCCAGTGGAGTCTCCAAAACTTTGAAGTTTCCAGGTGAAAATCCACAACCTGCCTCTAATCTTTGTCACCTTCAAAAATCAGATTGTTCTCATTCTTGATTTTTATTGTACCACATGGAAACTATTTCAAATATTTGCCCCTCAACGACAACGACAATGCCAATTTGTTGTAACTCCTTATGATAATTCTTGGTATTTTAGGAACTATTTCAAGGCAAATGCATACCTACTTTTGACCTCAAGCTAGCCCTTGGGTCGGAGAGGGCTCCCTCAATACTTGAATGAATTCTATTGTTCATTTTCACCACACAATGACTTATTACGCACAAAGGCTAGATCTGAAATAAGATGAAATAATTTGAAGAGGTTTGAAGTAGACAAATTAAAATTTGTAAATCTCCTTGATATAAAGTTTATTCATTGGGCATGAAGTTAATCATGCCAAAAAATCTGAAAATTTTAAACTCAGGTTCAGCTGTGTTCTCATTCTTGTGTTATGAATTATGAAACAATATATACTCAAACATACAATCAAGAAGCTACCTTCTAACCAAGGAAGGTAATTATAATTGAACTAGTTTATGATGTGATGGGGAATTTAATAGGAGTTCTAATAGATTTATTATATTCAACACATACTTTAATATTTGCTTATGAATAAAATACATAGGAATAATATTCTTATGGTTCAAAAACATAAAAAAATCCTAGTTATATGTAATACAATGTAATAATCTTTTATTTAGTTAAAAGTATGATTAAAAGTAGTTGATTAAATCATAATTCTTTGTGTAAAATATAAGGGAAATATAAGTGATATAAGGGAAACTTATCCTAAGTTTAACATTTCAAGTATCTATATCACTTTAAATCCATAAAGATGAATCAAAATGCATAACATATAAGAAAAACATAACATAAGAACACTAACTTCCTATAGTTAAAAGATAATTTTTTGTTTAAAATATGAAAAATATTGTTGATAGAATACAAGTCTCCCTATGCCCAAAAATTGAACCTCTTTTTCTCTCCTCCCTCTCTCTTTTAGTCTTTGGCTATTTTATTTATGTTGGTGAAATTATGCCTTCAACTGTTCAACTAAATCATATGAATTAATTGATGACAAGGTTGTTGAATAATTTTATGTACCAAATAAATTGTTGTCTAATAATAACAAAATATTCCCAATTTCCTTTCCTCCACTACTAAATTTTATGAGCCATACATTTTACATGAAAGCCAAATTTTATTAATGTTTTAATAATTTTGTTTATTAATTTCTATTTATGTTTAATTAATTTTATTTACATGAAAGCCAAATTTTATTAATGTTTTTAATAATTATATTTATAAATTTCTATTTATGTTTAATTAATTTTATTTTTATATTACTAATATGCGCATTATATATTTTTTTCTAAGTAATACTATTCTATTGATATGAAACAAAATAAAAGTACATCGAGGCTCTGGCCTCAACAGGGCTAAACAATGTTTGTCAAAAAATATCACAGTCTAAGCGTGATTGCCCCATCAATGGGGAAACCAATCCATGAAAGCAGATAAAAACCCACACAGGGGTTACAAGTTTTGACAAAAAAACCAAACGTAGCAAAAAACAACCAAAAAGAAAGTTTTTACAAAACATAACATAGCAGTAATCATCCAATTAGCATAAGAAAACGCAAGCTAGTAGAAGAGCGACACTTGGCTGCCAAGTGTCAATCATGATGGACCTCCTGGAGGTCGTCTAGGGCAGGTTCTTCCTCAATAAGACACGCATACTTGTACCACTCCTCCTCTGCTAATGTGCCATGCTGAATTCCACGAGCTGGTTGAGTGCCAACAGAGTTGCCTTCTGCTGCATGCTGGCCGGACGTGTCTCCTGCTCTGCCACCAGTTGCCTTCGTGTCTCCAGCCCTGCCTTCGGCTATCGACTAACTGCCAACCAACTCCTCTCCATGTGGGGTGGTAAAGTCCTCAACCAGCTGCTGCTTGCCTGGGTCTTGGGAACTCCTGTTCCGTTGAGCGGCCCTCTGCTGCTCACCATTGTTCCCTAGCAGAGCTTCCTGCGGGTCAGTTTCATCAGAGAAGGTGATGGTGACTGTGGCGGTGATAACATGCCTATGAAGAGTGCTATGGAAGTGAAATTGAGTCATGTGAGGAGCGGGGTGAGGGGGAAGGGGAAAATTGGCTGTATGAACTGTTGTGTCCATCCTGTGGGCACCCTAAACCTAAGCCTGCCCTCTGCCACTGCGGGTATCTGGATACCGGCCACAAAAGGTGCTATATGGATTTGAGATGCCAGGAGAAGAGGTGGGGGAGGCAGATTCAGGGCTAGGCATAGCAGGAGGACGGATGCTTCCGCCACGACTGCCCCCTCTTCTGCTTCGCATGCGGTGGCAGATGCACACCATGACGGAATTCGTCACAGAGCTATCAGTTGGGGAATTCGAGCAATGGCTATGTAGAGAGAGAGCTGAGGAATTTTGGGCTGGAATAAAATTACAGTGGATGGTTTGGGAGAAATGATACCCATTTCCCACATCCACGCAGCTGAGCAACCAATAGCGGCTTCCAGGAACAGTGTGAGAGCAAGGCTCCTTTGCTCGAGGAGGGAAAGTGCTATTGAGTAGAGGAGGAAAGATTGCATTATGGTCTGTGGGGGCCATTTCCTTGAGCTTGATTGAGAATTCTCCACTGGAGCACCCAATTAATGGCGCCTGCAAGTCGCCATGAATTTCCTTCATTCTGGCTTGGGAGGGGACGTGGGCGGCCATGTGGCCAGGCCTCCCACCGTCGCTCCATCTAATCACCATTAATGCCATTGTTATCACCCGCATCCGGGTTATGCGCATTATATTTTAATTATATTAATTAGTTTATTTTCATTTTATTAAAATAAAAAAAAATAAAAAATTATAGTTACTTGTTAATTAAGCATATTACAAATTATATAATTATATATTTTTTATTATGTTAATTTATTTATTTCATTTTATTAAAACAATAAAAATATATAGATACTTTGTTTATTAAGCATATTACAAATTATTGAAATTACGATTATAATTGAAACTTAATCTTTAATTAAATTAATAAGACATTAAATTAAACTTATTAGATATTCTAATGTATATGCATTAACTCACAAACACTTTTAAAAAATGTGGAGTTGTAATCGCCCTTCATGATTTTTAATAAATATATATTTTATGATAATGATGATAGTTAACGTCCACTCAGACCAAAATTTGGTCTATTGGACTTAAAGAAACAAATTATTTAGTTTGATTTAAGATTTTATTCCTATGCTTAAAATGCTTGGAGAGAAACCTCTCGAGCTCACTATAATTTTGACATCATAAAAGGCTAGGAAGGTTAGTATTGCAACAAAGATTATGAAACTAAGATCTAATGTGGTTGTATGTGGGGCACTCTAAGAGGAAGTGATTTTCATCCTTGATGTTCATATTCTGACAGAGATGGCAGATCCTTTCCATTCATGGTGTTTTAGGAACTGCCCAATGACCCGTTTCACTATGGAGCTCATGAGAGTTCGTTCTAGTCTTGGCTATATTAATTTTTATCTTTGAGCTAGTTAAAGCAGAGAGATACTTTTGATCTTCTAGGGTGGGGTTGATGACCTCGTTATACTATCTTAATTTTCTTTTAGCTGCTAAATCTTTCTCACACCACATTTTTTCTTTCAACTTAGAAGTAACAATACTTTTAATTTTATTAATGTTTTCCAATGCAACATTCTCGTCGATCTCCCAATGGTTTAACCAGGCCCTGGTGTCTTTATATCAACCTCGTTTGAGCCTTAGGTGGTTTTGGCTGGAATTTAACGCTAGCTTAGGAAGTCTATGGTCTCCTATGCTATTGAGTTTGTGCTTGTACAACAAAAGTCTAGTCATCACTAGGCTCTCGATAAGGGAAAGACCCACTTCTATAAGCAGTATAGGATAGGGTGTATTGCTTTTAATTTTGAGGATATACATTATAAAACGCTTCTGGATTTGCTCAATATTTCTCCAAGATTCTCTAGAGATGCTGCAACCCCAAACCTCACATCCATATAAGATAATAGGAGTGACTAAATTTTCAAAGAGGAACTTCTTTATATCCCAAGTTACGAGGTTTTTCGTTCTATAATTATTTTCAAGACCAAAATAAGCTTTCCACCCCGCATTAATCCTTTTCTCAATGCTATAGTTCCAGTTGAGCTTGTGATGAAAATTCCTAGGTACTTGTAAGAAGACACTTCCTCTAAGTTACTATTGTCATACATAAAATTAGCATAAGTGTCCTTCTTGGATTTGATAATCATAACTTTTGTTTTGTCAGTGTTAACAGTGATACCCATGGTAGAGCAGAAATCCTTAAGAATTCTAAGTTGCTTATCAAGATCAGATGGGCACCTTGCAAGAAGAACAATATCATCAACATAAAGAAGAATGATGATGATTATCCCAGCTAAGAACGTGTCATCACAACTTGCTTCTTCTAAACAACCTTCTAGCTTGTCGATGTATATTCCAAATAGGGTAGGGGAGAAGGGGAAACCTTGTTTAACTCCGATATTACACATAATATCTTTCGACCATCCCTCATTGCTCTTTAACTTGACAATTACATTCTTGTATAACCTTATAGCAACAACTCTCAACTTGAAAGGAACCTTTAGCTCTTCTAATCTATTCCATAGGTTGTTTCTAGGAACCGTATTGAAAGCCTTTCTAAAGTCCACAAAGCAACAAAAGAGATTGGATTTATCATTGCGGCATTCTTCCACAAAATATGGTAAGCTCCACTGAAAATAGACCGAGTTTTAATGATTTATATATATATATATAATTAATATGTTTCGAAAACTATTTAAACTTACTTAACTTTCATTTATCCATTATTTTTTTTAATTAATAATTAAACATTTTATCATTTTAATTTTATTTATTATTTCATTATATAATTTATTATATTATTTTTATTTTAATTAAATATTAAATATAAAATAATAAAACATAATATTTATTTAATTAATAATATTAATAATTAATATTTTGCATTTTATATTTATATATTTATTTATTTTTATTATTAATTATATGGTAGATTTAGGTGATGAGCATATTGATGTGTAGGCTTCCAAACCACCTATGGACTTGAGTAATTTCGTGGTGCAAGCAGATCAGACGCGCAGGTCCGCAGATGTAGAGCAGGAAAATACTCGACTCAAAACACTCAAGACTCTAGACTCCCTAAACTCTGATGCCCAAAGAATGAGCCTTACCCTTCTTTATATAGGAGAGAAGGGGGGACAAACATTGTCCTGGGTCGGAACAAAGAAAATACTTAAAGCAAAGGAATCATTGCTTTTCAGTTTTACCAGAGCGACATCCGCACAAAATTCGGATCCATCATATGGATCGAATAATTGCTTTCGGGTAACGCGTCCGATATAGCCTATAAAGTAGATCCTTTGTACTAAAAGTTATTGAGACATGACTAAAACACAGTGGATGCTTTTGTACTAAAGCCCACGAGAAAATATTATATTACACTGTGGAGATCTTTTAAACAGAAAAATCCACAGAAAACTGGCCACAATTCAGCCCTTGTGACTGGTACGTATTAAAATATCGTGAGTCCTGGAAATCTGTCTTGTTTATACTGCATGATGTCCCATGCTTTGGTGTAGATTCGCCTGACGATGATGGGCCTTCCTAGGACAGTTTGGTGTTGTACTTTGGTGAGGACCAGCCACTCCATGTGCTCCCACATATATTCTTCAAGGGAATTATTGCAAGGAGCATCTTTGTATGTTGTCCACTCAGTGTCTGCCATTTTCTTACCAGTATGATAAACTGGATGGTTGCATGCTGTGTTACAGTTCATAATGCAAGGCTTACCCATATTTTTGCAGTATTTATCATGTTTTACTGGGTCCATCGCAATTTTTTTAATCCCGTAATCTTTCCACCATTCTTTGAGCCATTCATTTTGTTGGTATCCTTGGTAATGCCCCACAGTGCTAAACTTGAGCCTTGTATAGTGGGTTTCTGTTTGGTCATCAACATTAAGGAACTGCCACCATAATTTCTTGTAATCTGCAAAATCAAAAACAATATCAGGAAACATAATCATGGGGTCATTTCTGGGCCATCTTGCTGCCATGTGTGTCTTTAGATGACCCGGTTCATTCCATAAGTCATGGGTACGATATATGCAGACATGTCTTTCATAGATTCCCGTATCTTTTCCACCATGGTACCAAATAGTAGCAATGTCGTGAAAGTTCTTCTCTAGTGCTCTTCTTGCTACTTCAACATTTCTTTTGGCTTTGTCGTAGACCATATCATGTATCTATGCCCTCCCCTTGGGATAAACTTTCCTTTCTAGCACATACAACTGAATGTCCGTATGAGGCTGTAGATTTGCGTCTAGGACCTTTGTATTTCTGAGTTGCCATGTGGGTTTCCATCCTCTTTTATATGTTTCCCATTCTAGTTCATCTGGCACAATCCTCATTGTTTCCCTCTTTCGACCATGTTCCCATTCAGTAACCACGACCAAAACTTGTTCTTCTTTTTGCTCAATGTATTCTCTGCTTAAAAAATCAGGAAGGCTATTATCTTTCCCTTTGATATGTTCAACGGAGAAATTAAAATTGGAAAATAGGGCTTGCCATCTTGCAAATTTAGCCTCTCCAGCCTTCTTAATATTCTTTGTCAGTACCTTCTGCATAGCTGATGCATCAGTTCTGAGGAGAAAAGGCTTCTTTGGATGTTAGACATATATCTCTTGTTTGTGTGTGTGTTTCTACAAGAGTGGTATTATTACTTCTCTCTTAGAGCCTCACTTCCTCTTCCTTTCGCAGTAGAATAACCTTGACACACCTACAACCGAACACTCACCATGTTGGGTTGTGTTATATTCTTTCCACAACTAGCCCATGTAGTTAACCGAGGGGTTACAGGGAGGTCGGAGCCCCCATTCGTTGCGCTGATTGTGTAGCGGGAGGGGTCACAGGGGGTTTGAGGTGTACCCATAACCCCACTTTATGGGGTCCGGGGCAACGCCCCAGAAAATTTTGGTTTTGGACCCTATGTTAGGTTGGGCGAACCCACCTATGTTTTGTGCATGATTTTCAACAAGTTTTTTGGATGCGAGGTTTTTTCGGTCCATGTAATGGATGCTTCGGCATGTATAAATATGTATTGTAACATTGAAAGGAACATAATGAAAAATCAAGCTGGTAGTCTCGGTTTTTGGATCCAGGGGAAAATATTTGTGTATATGTGTTTTATGTGTTATGCTCTAGCATTGTTTATTTTCTGTGTTTTAGAATTAGTATGCAGGTAATTTATGTACGGGGTTAAAACCTACACACCAGACACACTTGCTTTTCGAAGGCACACATGTGTTCCTCTCTCTTGCTGACAGTTGGAGCCAAGGAAAATGTTTAAGAAAATGGAAACCAAGTTGTATTCCAAATAAGGCTCTTATCCCAAATGGTGTGAGGTCTAATTGGGACCACACATCGGGGAGACCCCTTGAATGTTGGCAGGTACAACATTGTCAACAATGCCTTAGTTAAGTAAAACCATATTTCGAGTGCAACCACGAAAGTTGTTTATTTCATGAGTGCTATTTTCTTTCACTTTTAATTAATAAAAAGAAAATTTTAAATCTTGGCAATTAATCATGATGTTGAAAGTCATATTGACCGTAAAGGAAATAACAAAAATTTGAGCTAAGAAAAACCTTTAAGTAGGTTGTTATAAAATCATTAAAATGACAAGAGATAACAAATACCTCTTCATCCTCTGCATGGATGAACTTCCGTTGTATATTTACTAATTCTATTTCTATATTGGTGATGAAAATTTCCACATTCTGGAAATTTGATGAAATAAATGAAAAGGGAAATAGTTACCTTCCTCAAGTCTAAATTCTTTGACTAACACCATCTCATCAACATTTCCTTGATCATATTTTCAAAACTCTATTTTATAGTTGTTATATACCAATTCACTAATTATATTCACTAAAAATGTGCTCCTTAGAAGGATGGATTTTAGAAACTTTTGTTGGAGTATGAAAAAGGTTTTGAATTTTGTAATTATGAACAATCCCATCTATAAAAAGACTCAAATAAGGAAAATGATATTTTAAAATAGAAGGAAACATCTTGTTCACAGCAGAGTTCTTGAATTTGTCTTCAACAATGTTGTCTTGAAGCAGATCCACTTGTTTTTCAACAATACAATTTTGATTTTGATCAATAGGTGTGGAAGAAAACATTATCTCTCCTTGATAGTCTTAAAAATAATTTCATTTCAGCTCAGAGCCTTCATTGTGATCGTTATCTTCTCCATCATCAAGAATATTTATATAACTTCTATCATAAAATCAGTAATAAAATCTACGAAGGAATCATCAATAATTACATAATTTTCAAATGTAAAAGAAATGAGAGTTTTTTGTTTTGAAATCTAAACATATTCAATCTCATTTCCTCTGAAATTTTAAGGCTTTGATTGAGTTTTAAAATTATGAACTCCAAAACGATAAACATATGACTTTCCTTTGACTTGCTAGTTATTTAAAATCAACTTCTCTTCTTCAGTGCAATCTGCTAGTTTTCCACAAGCCCAAATATTAGTTTCTATTTCCTCCGCATCAATAAACATATTTTCTAAGCTTGGAGCTTTCCTCTTTATAAGATAAAATGCAAAGTTAGAATGATGAGTTGTTATATAATATAAGCTAGCAACAGGTTCCAAAGGTCTTATTTTTGTATAAATTATTTCAAATATCTTTTTGAATCTAGTAATATTTTCACCTTTCTTTCTTTTCTTTTCATGCACAAAACTCAAAAATGTATTGATCCGATGATTTATTTTCATCCCATTTTCTCAAGAAAATATTATGAAAGTCAATCTAAGAACTAATAGAATCAACTAGTATGTCTTTGAACCATTTTTTAACCTCTCCTTTCAATGAATGAGTGAATCGCCTCATGAAGATGTCAACATGTTGAATTTCAAAGGAGTCTATAAAGTCTTGGAAAACAACCATATCTTACTTTGTTGAAATCTCATCTTCTCAATTAAACTTAGGAAGATACTTGAGATGCTTAGAAGGCATCTCATGAAGGATAGATGGTAGTTTAAGAGGCCCGCGTCTTTTTATAACCCATGAATGAATGTCTGCAAGTTGGTCACAAGGCGTACCACTGACTTCAAGAGCTAAAATAAAGGTATTTTGTTGAAAAGAACTTGGAGGAAACTCATCATTATTTTTAGAGGGCATAAACAAATAGTGATTTTCTAAAGGAGGGTAAGAAGAAATTGATCTTTCCTTTTCCAGGAAAGAAAGTGAAGTTTGAATCTATCATTCTCTCTGTATACCAAGTAGAAGAAAATCTTTTTTATATTTATAAGAAGAATCAACAATGGACAAAAGAGGCAAACCAAAATTTCTTAAAACAAAGTCATCATTTGTACTTGATTATTTTTGCAAGAGTCCTCCATTTCTTTATGAGAAGGGTTCATTATCCAGTGGAGTCTTCAAAACTTTGGAGTTTCTAGGTGAAAATCCACAACTTGTGTCTAATCTTTGTCACCTTCAAAAATCAAATATGATTATTTATTGTACCACTTGGAAACTATTTCAAATCTTCACTCCTCAGCAATGGTGCCAATTTGTTGTAACTACTTATTATAATTCTTGGTTGTTTAGGAACTATTTCAAGGCAAATGCATACCTAATTTTGACCTCAAGCTAGCCCTTGATTTGAAGGGGGCTCCCTCAATACTTGAATGAATTCTATTGTTCATTTTCACCACACAACAACTTATTACGCACAAAGGCCATATCTAAAATAAGATGAAAGAATTTGAAGAACTTGGAAGTAGACATATTAAACTTTGTAAATCTCCTTGACATAAAGTTTATCCATTAGGCATGGAGTTAATCATGCCAAAGTATCTGAAAATTTTAAACAAAAGTTCAACTGTGTTCTCATTCTTGTGTTATGAATTATGAAACAATATATACTCAAACATACAATCAAGAGACTATGTTCCAACCAAGAAAAGTAATTATAATTGGACTAATTTATGATGTGATAGAGAATTTGATAAGAATTTTAATAGATTTATTATATTCAACAAATATTTTAATATTTTCTTATGAAAAGAACACATAAGAATAATATTCTTATGGTTCAAAAACATAGCAAATCCTAATTATATGTAATACAATGTAACAATATTTTATTCAAATAAAGGTATAATTAAAACAAGTTAATTAAATCATAATTCTTTTAATAAAATATAACTTTGCAAGTAATGTAAGGAAATTAATCTGAGTTTAGCATCTCAAGTATCCATATAACTTTAAATTTGTATAGATAAATCAAAGATGCATAACATATAAAAACATAACATAAAACACTAACTTCCAATAACATAACATAAAACACCAACTTCCAATAGTTAAAAAAAACACTAACTTCCAATAGTTAAAAAAAAGAAATACACTAACTTCCGTTTTAAATGAACAAATACACTTATACTTTATTAAATACTTATCCAAAGTTTTCCAAAATCACAATGAAAAAATGTGATCACCTAATAAGGTAGAATTACGTCTAAGCCTTGTCTTTGACTTTCAGGAGGTTAAAAAAAGTCAATCATGAATGTAAAAGCCGCCAACAAGAAGTGTTCAAAGGATGTTGCTTAACGGTGTCACAACGATTTTTTAATCACATCATAATGATGATCCCGAATACCTAGGGTGACGTGTCAGGAAGATAAATGAAGCTATATGACATAAATATAAGGCCATATATATAACCCTATTGTACTCTATTAATTTCTTAATCTTATTTGCATATACACTTGTCTCCTTGTTGGCCCTCGAAAAAACATAAGCGATAAGTTCAAACCTCCTTAGAAAAGGAAACATATTTAAATGGCATGGACTTATTTGTATAATATTTTTTAAAGAGAGTTGTTTTGGGAATCGTGTTATATGCTCTTTTTCTTTTGTATTTTAATAGTTGTTTTTGAGAAAGGTATGATATATATTTAAAAATATATGTTAAAAATAAGAATTATATGTATTTAAAAAACAAAAACAAATTAACTTTGGATACTGAAAATAGCGAGAAGTTTGAATGGAAAGGTTTTCAAGTTTTAATATTAGAAGATTCGATTGAAGTCGATTTAAAGTTAAACCTATTTTTGAAAATTTATTATAATTGAGAATTATATTTTAATTATTACGAAATTTTGTGATGGTAATGATTAACAAGAATTTTTACCATTAAAATTATAGAGTAGGGGATGAAAATGATGGAAGATTTAAATTTTAAATTTTATTTTGATATTTATTACAATTTAAAGTGATATCTTTGTTAGATTTTAGATTTTTGTGATTTATATTGATAATGAGATTGTTTTTTGATTAATCATATTATTCAGATTTGGTCGACGTTTCGAATCATTTAATGATATCTTTGTTATTAAAAGATTTTTACTCGTTTTTACTAGATGACAATGATGATGGTGAGATGATGATGAGGAGGATAATGATGATGGCAACAACAATGATGATGACGACTACAATGATGATGGCAATGGTGATGATGATGATGACGACGAAGACGATGACAGATGTTATTTGATGACGATGATGACGACAACGACAATGATGATGATGATGATGAATGGTATTAATGATGATGATGAACGTCCACTGAAACCCATATGGTTTGGACCTTAAGAATGTAAGATATTAATCAGAGTTCTTTAACATTTTATTTCTATGCTCAAAAAGAAGTGAGAGAAACATTCCTAGATCACCATAGTGTTATAGACTTAAAATGTCAAAAAGGTTGGTAGTGTGACAAATATTTTGAAAATTAGATCAAATGTGAGGGTAAAATGGACAATCTTAGAGAAAGTTTATTCCACCCTCAACCCTCTTAGGATTGCATAGGTAACGAACTCTTTTATCCCATGGCATTTTGGGAAATGATCAAAACCCAATTTTATTATGAAGTTTATGAGAATTTTTTTTTTCTTGGTAATGTTCATTTTCTTCTTAACATTAGTAAATGAAGAAATATAATTTGGGTTTTCAAGAGTGGGGTTGATCACCTCCGTATAATATATTAGTTTAGTTTTCCCTCTAACTCTTTATTTGCCCACAATTTCTACTTAAATTTGGAAGTAATGATATTTTTATTATTATCCAAATTTAGTAAGATGATCTCCTCCTTTATTCCCTAATGGTCAAACCAAGATAGAGCATCCTTATTCTGCCCTCGCTTGAGCTGAAGGTGGGGGTTTTGGCTAGAGTTAAAGCAATTTTAGGAGACATCTTGGCAGCCATATTATATAACTTCTTCGCATACCTAAGATACCTAGCCATGCTTTCAGTAGGGGAAAAGTTTGCTTCAATCAAGAGGACAAGGTAGGGAGTATTTTCTTTAATCTAGATGTTGTAGAATATAAACTGCTTTTGGATCTATTCAATCTTCCTCCATGACTCTCTATATATACCACAACACCAAACCTCACATTCATATAAAATAACAAGAGTGATGAGAGTATAAAAGAGGGGATTCTTTTAAGCCCAAATCCAAAGATTTGTAAACTTACAATTATTTTCAAAGCTATAGTAATCTTTATGGCCTCCATTTATCTTTTTCTCAATATTATAATTCTCATTGGGCTTATCATCGATGTTAATTCCCAGATATATGTATAAATGAACCTCCTCCAAGGAGTTGTTGTCATAAATGAAAGTATCATAAGCGATATTTTTGGATTTAATTATTATGTCTTTCATTTTGTTGCTAATGATAGTCATACCCATCTTCAAGCATAAATATTTGAGGATTTTGAGTTGTTTTCCAAAAGAACAATGTCGTCCTCATAAAGGAGAATATTTCTGACCATATGAGTGTGGGACCAACATAACCTACATTTTCCAAAGTCTCTTATAGCTTATCAATGTATATCCCAGAAAGGGTAGCAGATAAGGGATTCCCTTGCTTGACTCCAATATTGCATTTAATTTATTCCAACCTACCGTCAATGGCTCTAAGCTTGGCAATAACATTCCCATGCATATTTGTCACAACCCTGAACTCGAGAGGAACCATTATCTCTTTTATCCTCTTCCATAGCTTTGTTCTAGGAATAATGTCAAAATATTTTCTAAAGTCAACAAACAATTGAAAAATCAATTTTATTATTCTAGAATTCCTCTACAATTATCGTGAGAGTAACAAGATGATGTGTAGTTGAATGATATATCCTAACCCCAACTTGGCCTCCAACTCTTTTACCATTTCTTTCAAGCCAAACACTAATTTTCTTTTCCAAAATAAGCTTGTACAACTTGGCTATCATGTTTCTAAAGCATAGTGGCCTTATAATAAGAGGGAATTATTTTATCCCCACTCTTAAAAATAAGCACAATAAAGTTTTTCGTCCAAGGCTTAGGGTATCCTTACTTCACTACTAAATTAAAGAGCTTATGTATGTGAGGGATAAGGATAGGTTCTCCAATTTTAAAATGTTCAGCTTGGTAGCCTTCAATGTCCTTAGCTTTCCCATTAGAAAGTCGCTTAACCTCAAACTCAATGTCTTCTATAGAAAATATATCATCATCTATAGCAACATTCAAAATGATGTCCATGGCATTAGGCGATTCATAGAGTTTTTTAAGATAAATGTTCAATTTCTTTTAAGGAATGAAATGGTTTTCTTGAGTCTTATGAGTCAGAATTTTCCTCCTAAACTTTCTAGGTTCATACTTAGGTGTACTAATTGTTACTGCTTTCTACTTATATATCTTATTTTCTTTCTTTTAATAAGAGCTTTGTATGTATTTATCTGATCAAGTTTTACAGTTTCATTAGGAGAATCCCTAATCGTTTTTCTAGAAATTTTATAATCATTATCATATAAAGGGTTGGTAGTTATATTGTTCCTTTTATATGACACCTCAGTAGAGAAATTGATAATGGTAGTGGAGAGAGTTGTAGTGAAATTATGATAGAGGTTTTCAATGTTATCCTTATAAGTTAAGAGGCATAAATCCCTATTTAAATCCTTTAAGAATATATCCATTTTACCTGTGTCATAAAGCAAGTGGTTTTGACTCTCGTAATTCTCTTGCATGATTGTTTTGCATTGCATAGTTTAAAGCTAAGTTCCAAGTTCTAGTATCCGAGTCAGGTTCATGGTCATTTCAGAGGTCAATGTTTACAATTTGGTTAGAAAATAGGGATATCAAACATCACATAATCCATGACACTACTTCCAATCTAATGAATATAAGTCATTTGGTTGGAGTTTGGTCACTTGATTATGCAATTGAAAATTATAAGGTCTTGATAACTACATAGTTTGACTAACTCAGTTCGAAATAAATTTTCAGTTAGGTTTCTAGATTTTCTCTTGAATCTACTAGCTAAAACAAACTTCTCGTCTAACCAAATAGGATTAGGTTTTGAATCATTAATTAGAATAATAATTTTGTTAGATGTGGTTTCATCATTAAATTATCTTAACAAGAGGATATTAACTTCATTCCTTAGACTATAAATATCTCACCCTAAGGTATTGTAAGGCATATTCTTATCTAGCTTGTTTTTCTTATAAAAGGTAGATTTGATAGGTGAAAAATAACAAATTGCAATATAAATCTTCTTAGCGTTAATTCCAGAGATTCCAATCCAAGTGTATCGATTGAGGGATTTATCTTATGAAGCCAAGTGTGAAGAGAGACTCTCTTTTTTATATAACAGGTTATTCCTCCAATTCCTAGATGTCAGGTCCTTATAATACTAGTGTTGCCCCCATTAATATTGTAGTTGTATCCCTTATTAATATTGTTGTGCCCCTATTGCCCCCATATTTTTATTATTGTGCCCCATAGAATCCCTCTATTTTTATTTTTGTGCCTTTATATTATTATTGTTAAGTCAGCTTGGTTATATTGTGACCCCTTAGACTCCTATATATAGAAAGGAGGTTTTGTCATTTGAATCATCGAAGAATTGTTCATTTGTGTAATGTAAAGGAGGTTGACCCCTCGAAGAGGTTGAATTCTAAGGCGTTCAACTATCTTTTCTATATTTTTGTGAGCTGGTTTCATAACATTTGGTATCAGTGCTTTGGATTCTAGGGTTTCGCTGCTCCAAATAGGTCATCGTGGCATTTTTGCTATAATTTTTTTCTGCGATGTTTCAGAAGCAAAACAAAACCCATTTGAGATGAAATTGCACTGAACCTCGGGTCCGAATTTCAGAGCTTTTCGCACTATATTTGTGGAGATATGATCTAAGGAAGTCAGTATTTTTACAGACTCCTGAATTACATTCAAAACAGGTGACCTGGGGAAAATCATCATAACTTTCTCTCTGAGCATCGGATTGAAATTTTATAAGAAGGTACAAAAAGAGGACGGACTGTAGTTTCTTTTCTATACTTTTCATAGCCAAAGGTCGAAACAGTGACACATGGCACTTCATACAAGTTCGCTCTTCTGAAAAGGTCTATAATCAGGTCACCTTGGGAGATTGTGCATAATTCTTCCTTGGAGAATCTAATTTGGATCAGACTGGTGGCATTGGAAAGAGGACGTAGAGGGCTACTACAGGTCACAATTTCAGAACTGGATGATCCTAAATTATAGAGATACATCAGATTCAATATCAAGCTCATACAAAGTGAAAAAAGGTGTGCAGTTTTTTTGTTTTTTATTTTTGCATAAGCTTGGTTTGAAAAATTAGTTTGAAGGAATTCAAAGGGCATAGTAAAGCATTATTATTGGTAATTGATGCCCTGAGGAAATAAAATGCAAACACCTAGTAGGCAACCTGAAAGCTCTAGCATGAACCGTGAAGAAGAGGAAGAAATGCAACATGATATATCAAAATTACGAGACCAAGTGCAACAATTGTCACTTGCACAAAAAGGAATAGAATCTAAGATGGATTGTTTAAAGAAAGATGTAGAAGCTAAGATGGATGTTTAAAGAAAGGTGTAGAAGCTAAGATGGATGATTTGAAGATAGATTTGAAGACAGACATGGACAAATTGAAGATAAATATGAATAAGTTGCTACAAGAAATTGTCACTAATGGTGAAAGGGTAGTAAAGGAAACCCATGATGACAACAAAAGAAATGTTAATCATGATTCCATAGACTCTAATGTTGGATCGAAGACCACCATATTCCAAAAATCGATATGAGGAAGTTTGATGGCAAGGATCCCGCAACATGGATATTACAGATGGAGCAATTTTTCGATCTCAATAATGTGCAAAACACACAAAAGGTACGTATTGCAACTTGATATTTGGAACCAAATCAGTTTGTATGGTATCAATGGATTTGCTCTTGTAAACAAATTATTACTTGGGTAATTTTTATGGAAGAATTGACAGCACATTTGAGGATACAAAAAGAAACACTTATTTTAGCCAATTGATAATTATCAAACAAAAGGGTTCAATAATGGAGCACATTGAGGAGTTCCAAAAATTGAACATAAGGGTAAAAAATATTCCAGGGGAGCATAGGATTGATGTGTTCATAGGGAATTTAAAGGATAATATCCAACATGATGTTCACCTTTGGGAACTTGATTCATTAGAGAAGGCATTCAGGTTAGCAAGAAAAATGGAAAGCAAAATTATGGCAACCAGGAAGCATACCACTCACAATTATAAAGATGGAAGTGTTGTTTTCCCTAGTCTTCCACAACCTATAAGGTTGACACCACAACAATTGGAAGAGAAAAGAGCAAAAGGCCTTTGTTACAGTTGTGATAGCAAATATACTAAAGGTCATAATTGTGCTAAGAAGAAATTATTCTACATAGATTGTGAAGAGGAAGAAGAAAAGGAGCAAGAAAGGTCAAAAGAAGAGGATATACTCCAGGAACAAAGCCTAGATAAAGAAGAAATGAATCCAACCATATCTTGTAATGCATTGGGTGGAATTACCACTCCTCAAACCATCAAGATAGAAGGACAAATCAAGAAGAAAAAGGTAATAGTGTTGATTGATTCAAGAAGTACCCACAATTTCATTCATTGTAAGGTAGCAAAAGAATTGAATTGCTTCCTATATCTAGCACCAGAGTGTCAAGTGATGATTGCAAATGGAGGAACAATAAATTTCTCTGGAAAATGCCATAACGTCAAGCTATCCATGGGAGAATATGTATTGACTGGCCCAATGCTTTCCATTCCAATGGGACGTGTTGATGTTGTACTAGGAGTCCAATGGCTACAATCCTTGGGTACAATAGCTTTTAGTTTTCAAGAACTTTTCATCAAATTTTCTATGGAAGGAAAGGAAGTTGAATTAAGGGGTATTGCAGGGAAACCAGGAAGGATAATCAGCTCTAATGGTATGACAAAGCTTCTAAAAAATGGAACAAAGAGGTGTAATTGCACAATTATGTTCGCTAGATGTTTCCACATCGGAATCATCTATTTCTCCAGATCTCCAAAAAGTCCTAGAAAATAATTCCAAGGTATTTGAGACTCCTAAAGGTCTCCCACCTATGCGTGATCATGATCATACTATTCATCTGATTCCAGGAAGTGTTCCTCCAAACATCGGGCCATACAGATATCCCTATGTCCAAAAGAGTGAAATTGAACATATGGTTGCAGAAATGCGAGAGGCTAGTATAATTCAACCAAGTCAATTTTCTTTCTCTACTCCAATAGTATTGGTGCACAAGAAGGATGGATCATGGCGCATGTGTCCAGATTATAGGGAGCTCAACAAGCTCACTATTAAAGATAAGTTCCCCATTCCTGTCATTGATGAGTTACTGGATGAATTGCAGGGATCAATTTACTTCACCAAGTTGGATCGTCGTCCAGGGTATCATCAACTGAGAATGAAGATTGAAGACATTCCGAAAATAGCATTTAGAACTCATGAGGGTCATTATGAATTTTTGGTCATGCCTTTTGGCCTTATCAATGCACCTTCAACATTTCAAAGTTTGATGAATTCAATTTTCAAACCATTCCTTAGAAAATTTGTGTTAGTATTTTTTGATGATATACTAATCTGCAGCAAGTCTTGGAAGGATCATGTTGAACAGACAGGGTGCTACAACTATTGGAGGAGAAACAATTATATGCAAAAAGATCCAAATGTTTCTTTGGAGTACAAGAGGTAAAATATCTGGGTCATATTGTATCTCATGAAGGAGTTAAGGTAGACCCTAGCAAAATTAAAGCCATTAAGGAATGGAAAATCCCCACATCCATAAAGCATTTGCGAGAATTTCTTGGGTTGACAGGGTATTATCGCAAGTTTGTTAAGAATTATGGAAAAATAGCAGCACCTCTAACAACATTATTGAAGAAAGATGCATTTTCATGGACTCCGGAAGCAACAAAGGCCTTTGAACATCTTAAAGAGCCAATGTGCCAAGCATTGGTCTTAGCTACACCGGACTTCACAAAAACCTTTATTGTGGAATGTGATGCTTCAGGAAATGGAATTGGTGTTGTTCTAATGCAAGATGAAAGACCTATTGCTTTTGAAAGTCGTCCAATCAAGGGAAATTTTTTACACAAAGCTATTTATGAGAATGAAATGTTGGCAATACTCCATGCACTTAAGAAATGGCAACCCTACCTAATGGGAAGACACTTCAAGGTAAAAACGGATCTTGATAGCCTTAAATACTTTTTAGAACAAATATTATTCTCTGAAGAGCAACAAAAGTGGGTCACAAAGATGTTGGGTTATGACTTTGAAATCATCTACAAAAAAGGGAAGCAAAATGTGGTGGCAGATGCACTCTCAAAAAAGGATGAGGATATGAAAGCATTGTTGTGCGCCATTTCTATTATCCAACCAGATTGGATAAACGAAGCAAGGGAGGAATGGAAGAATGACGAAGAACTGTGGGCACTTATTCGAAAGCTACAACAAGATTCCAGTACGTCTGATACATTTACCTGGAAAAATGATTCGTTATGGTACAAAGATCGCTTATACCTCTGTAAGAATTCCCAGCTAAAACAAAAGATTCTTATGGAATTGCACACTTCTCCCTTAGGAGGGCACTCAGGATTTTTAAAAACTTACCAAAGAGTTAAGAAGGAATTTTTTTGGGATGGCCTTAAATCAGATATTCAAAAGTTTGTGGCGGAATGTTTGGTTTGCCAACAAAATAAAGTTGAACAATTAAGACACCGGGTCTATTACAACCTTTATCCATTCCAAGCCAACGTTGGGAGGAGGTTTCAATGGATTTTATCACAGGTTTACCCAAGTCTGAGGGAAAGAGTGTCATCATGGCGGTAGTTGACAGACTTACCAAGTATGCACACTTTTGTGCATTATCACATCCATTTAAATCCAGTACAGTTTCTATGGCATTTATGGAAACAATTCAAAAGCTACATGGAAACCCAAAGATTATTGTGAGTGACAGAGATCCCATTTTTACAGGAAATTTTTTGCACAGAATTATTTTCTTGCCTTGGTACTCAGTTAGCTCATAGCTCATCTTATCATCCTCAATCTGATGGGAAAATGGATATAGTAAACAAATGTTTGGAAGGATATCTTCGTTGCTTTGTATCTAATAAACAAACACAATGGGTCAAATGGTTGCCTCTAGCTGAATGGTGGTATAACACTTCCTTCCATACTACAAAAAAATGACCCCATTTATGGCACTTTATGGATATCAGCCACCATCCATCACATCATATTTAAGAGAAAATTCTAAGGTTCAAGCAGTGAAACATCACATCCATCATCAACAACAAGTTCTTAAACTCTTAAAGGATAACCTCGTGTTGGCGCAGAATAGAATGAAACAACATGTGAATCAACATCGCATTGAAAGAATTTTTGATGTAGGTGATTGGGTATTCCTACGGCTACAACCATATAAACAAATGTCCCTCAAGCAAGCTAAGAAGGATAACGAATTGTCACCAAAGTATTATGGTCTGTACAAGGTGTTGCAAAAAATTGGTACTATGGCATACAAAATGGATCTTCCTGTAGCTTCTCGAGTGTACCCAGTTTTCCATGTTTCATATTTAAATAAGGTTATAGGCGAAAAGATCCTAATTCAAACAATATTGCCAGAACTTGATGAGGAAGGAAAAATTATATTGGAACCGGAAGCAGTCATAGAAACAATAACTCGACAACTACAAAATCGATCCATTTCAGAGTATCTCATCAAGTGGAAGAACTTATCCGCTGAAGATTCCACATGGGAGTATCAGAATTTTATACAAAAGCATCCAGAAATACTCAAGCATTGAGGACAACACTTTTTTGAAGGAAAGGGGCATGTTAGGTCCATATAATACTAGTGATGCCCCCATTAATATTATAGTTGTATCCCTTATTAATATTGTTTTGCCCCTATTGTCCCCATATTATTATTATCGTGGCCCATAGAATCCCGCTATTGTTATTTTTGTGCCTTTATATTATTATTGTTAGGTCGGCTTGGTTATATTGTGACCCCTTAGACTCCTATATATAAAAAGGAGGTTTTTTCATTTGAATCATCCAAATTTGTTCATTTGTGCAATGTAAAAGAGGTTTCCCCCTCGAAGAGGCTTATTTCTAAGGCGTTCATCTATATTTTGTACCCTTTTGTGAGTTGGTTTCATAACAAAGGCTTCAGACTTTTCTTTGATGCAGTGTCATATTGTGCCTTTATCATTGTTTCTTCCAAGATAAGTTGAGCCCATATTTCATAAAAGGGAGTAGTATCTTTCCTTGAGTAGACACTAGTTGAAAAATTGCTCCATTCAGGTGTCAAAGCATTTAGTACACTAGTTTTCATCTCTAAATCGGAAATTACTTCCCCAAGCCCTTGCAACTGGCCCCTCAATTATGAGATCCTCATAATATATGAGGACATATATTCATCCTTTTACATCATTGCTCTATATAGTTGATTTATCAAGGATATTATCTCACATGATGTACTTATAGAGTACAATTCCACCAAATTAGGGTACAATTTCACTAACTTATCGTAGATAGATTTAGATGTACTCAAATCAGAAACAAAGGGAATAAGATGATCCTTAATGGATTCAATAAGAATCCTGTGTGCCCTCACCTCTCCCTTCTTATATTTAGCTATTTTTTGAGTCTTTTCTTTATCTAGTTGAGTAACGTCTCCAAGAACATATTCCATGAATTCATTTTTTGTAAGCACCAATTTGATCATCTTCTTCCATGCTAGGAAGTTTGTTGATCCAACGAGCTTACTTATTTCCTTGCAAAATGAAGTCATTTAAATTGTAGATTGTGTTGGAAAATCAGAAAGGCAGTAAAGATTTTCTTGATATTGATAATTACTTGTGATGTTTCTTATTATTACGATTCTTTGTATCTTCTTTCTTTAGTTCATCAAGCAATTACCAAAAGAAGCAATACATAAAATAATAGACACCAGATGTAGGCACATGCCAGGGAAAAACTCCCTCGAGGGAAAACCTAGTCAAGATAATTATTCCTTTCAATAGTATTCTTTGAGACTCTTCACCCTAGACCAATACAATACCTTCCCTCCACACCAAGTCAGCGTCCCAAAATTTCGACCTCTTCCCAACAACTTCAACTATGCAACAACTTGCGAAAAATGGTAGATTCTGGCAACAGTGAAACTTGGAAGACTTTGACCTCCCAATATAGGGCACGAAACAGAGGGAGAGAGAGACATACACACCAAAAATTCAATTTCCCTTGCCTTCTTAGACTTCCCCAAACTCACATTCACTTTGGCTTCCCAGCAACTGACTTTCCCAACTACAAGAAAACTCTGCACTTGTGTCTAGCAACAAGAGAATTTCTCGCTTCTTCCTAGCAACAAGAGAATTCAGACTTGGTGATAGAATGATGCTCCAAATGAATTTGATGAACTTCCTTTTATAGGATTCTTGTGGGGTCGACTATGGTCCTTAGGCCAACTTGATCTTCCCTTAGGCTTGTTGAAGAATCTAGCGAAAAGTGGTGTAGTGTAATTCTTCGTTACTTGATAACAATTTGTAGAGTCTTTTTACTTTTCTTGTTAGCTTAATATTCTTTTATTCTTATTAATTCATATGTTTTTACTTCAGAAAACTGATGCCAAAACATAAAAACAAGAACACAATAAGTTGGCTCTCTGACAAGGCCAAAACCTCTCTTCTCTTGAGTGGAAAACTCTTTCGTGAATTTCTCTTATTGAAGCTTATATTTATCAATGTCAAACCCTAGACCCCTAACAAGAATATCCTCCAAGCACAAGTTAAGTATTCCTTCCTTTCTACATCTTATACCCTGGCACTTTGTTTCTCGGCAGTTCGTCCTCCTTCTTCTGGCACTTCGTTCTTCTACTCCTTGATAATAGGTTCTCTTATGCTAACTCTAGAAGAAATGTTTCTCTTTGATCCTAAGTGAACCCTCCCACATAGGATAATTCCTCTCTTCTCTTCACCAATCAAGCTTCTTCTTCATATAAGATGGCAGACTTGTTGTGGCAGAACTGCGGCCCTAAATTCTCACACATGTGGGAGGTTTCATGGTGTTCTTTTTTTCCTTTCTCCTTCGTATGTGAGAGTCTCTTATTTGCTTTAATGGGAGGCCTTATAGACCTCTGTTTCAAGCCCAAAAAATGAGAAGTATGGTACTATTATAGTGTTGTTGATCTGTCCATAGAAATCCCTCCTTTTCTCACACGTGTGACTGTAGTTTTCCCTAGAAACAATCCTTCAAACTTTGTTGTTCTTCTCCTTACTTCGCTGCCCTAGTAAACCCTTTATTTCAGCTTCCTTCATTCCTCTTCTCGTCATTTCATTTGTGGATTTCATAGCTAAAAGAATGTATTGTATTGGAGTGGATAAACTCTATATATAGAGGTTTTTCCCTCCATTTAGGTCGACTAGAAGGCCAACTAGTCACCTTGTTTGTAAGCCAACTTTGATGGTTGTTTGGAGGTTGATTTGTTGAGAAGACTTTAGATAGTTTCCATCGTGGTGCAGCATTCTTGAAGGAGTTGCTTGATGGCGCCATTACATAGGAGTAGACTTGACTTTGCTTGGAGGTTTTCCCTTTGACTTTAATATATATTTGTGCATGGTGTAACACGCCCTTAAGGCCTTCAACATTTCCTTTTGACTACTTGACTCACCTATAACACTTTAACATGTGGTAGACCTACTTCAATGAGAAAGAAAATCATTAACATATATTATAAAAATAATATTTTTTCTTGAATAAGTACAAATATAAAAAGTACATTTATGAAGACTAAACCTAGTTACATTTCCTTCAACACCCCCTCTTAACTAGGGAGGAAGTCATACAACATTACAAGGTGTTTTTCTATTATCAATTTTAAAGAATTCACATAAGAGAAACTGGTTTTGCAATCCATTTTCTATAACATCATATCCATCAACATTTCCATAGTGCAAGTCCTTGACTAACAGCTCCATCTCATCATGAGATCATGAGCTACAATATGTAGGTTTTAACCCCATACAAAAATTACCTGCATACGAATTCTAAATCACAGGAAAAATAAAAATGCGAGAGCATAACACATAAAACACATATACACAGATATTTCCCACTGGATCCAAAACCGGGACTACCAGCTTGATTTTTCATTATGTTCCTTTCAATGTTACAATACATATTTATACATGCCGAAGCATCCAATACCATGGACCGAAAAACCATTGCATCCAAACCCATGGACCGAAAAAC